>DWHU01002374.1:0-10086 GCA_018247975.1 Parides photinus
AGTTGCCTCCTTTGCACTTCCGGTGCAGGGGAGCGCGGTGCAGTCCCGTTCGCGCACGGCCGCGACCACGTTGTTGTCCTGTTGATGTGGTCGATGTAAAACACTCGCCCATGGCTATCCATGCGGGCCTCCCATCCTGAAATATTACAAACAACTATTATTTAATTACATGTGATGATATACATGTACCTGATAAACAAGAATCATCGTATAATAATGTTTACACTTATTACAGCATAACAAGTCCTGTTGATAGGTCTCTGTTGCCGGAAGTCGTTTAGGTAAGTACCACCGCACCGTCTATTACTACTATCAAACAGAAGTAAGTGTACACTAATTTGACTACCTTACTATTTACATCACTAACACACTATGCTTTCTCGGACTACATCTTATTATATAACATCTCTCGTATAAAGGATTTTTATGTGAACTAGTTATAGATATGGGTTATTACATAAATTTACCAGCTATTACATTAAAATTGGTGACATTGGGTTAATTTCTGAACTTACCAGCAGGCAGAGGTTCTTCACACTCGATGATCCCACCAATCATATTAGCAGGGAAATCTCCGGTAAGCGCCATCTGCCTTGATGCTCGTTCTGGTATCGACGGCAACCTAATTCCCGCCATGTGCCTTAAAGGCGTAGGTGAGGCTAACGCGTTATCATTGTCGTCAATATCTTCAGGCGGTGGTCGCCGGAATACCACATCATCGGGAGGTCCGGCGTGAACAATGGTAAAATGATTACTATTTACAAACTCAAGATTAGGAGATCTTATCTCCGACGTCCTGAGCTCACTGGTGAACTCGACCATTTCGAAATTCTCTGCATTCTGTATTGGTGGAGGGTGCAAATCAGGCGGCGGTAAAGGTCTAGGTCTACGTGCGTGATGCGTTGGTGTTGGCGGGCACTGGGGCGTCGCTGTTCCCGTTAATGCTGCTACCCTTGACAGTACCCTCGGGTGAGGTCTTAGCGGACTTTCCGGGCTTTTTATATTATTTGCAGTTTTGTGAGGCGAATGCTTAGGTGTACCTTCGCAGCCGAGATTCTTAAGTAAATGCCGAGGTAGACTAGAATGTTTTTTAGGCGTTGAGGATTCACATGAGTATTTTCGATTCATAATCATTGTACCCACACTTGGTAACGGTTTGCTTGTTTCATCGACCGGCGATCCAGAATGTGATGAGTTACAAGAGCTGGGGGCATTTGAACTGTTATTGTCTACTTCTCTACTGGGACCGTCAATATGCGACGAGTTTAAAAAAGCTGTCATCATTGTCGGTGTATTGGCACGACAAGAACTTTGCCTAGTAAGCGGTTTATGACCCTTCATAACCATTATCTCCTTTTCTTCAATTTGATTTCTATTGTCATCCTCGAATTCGGAATGGTTGCTAATCTCATTTAAAAAAGTATTCTGTGCTTTTTCTTCAGATTTTGAGTGACTTGGCGTTGAATTTAATCCATCTACGGTGTCGGAAGAAACGTTTGTCTGGTCTTTACGAACAAACGTTGTTGTAATATAATTATCGGGTCCTATATCTTTTATAAACATTATTTTATTTCTACTTACAATAGGCGATCCGTCAGGTACATCGTTAGTTTTTTTATCATCATTTAACCTAGATAATTTCATGGAAGAAACCGTCGATTCACATAAGCTGCCATCGGTCTCTGGTGTTGCTAGGGGTGCAACGTTTTGGCCTTCTCTCCAAAAACTAGTTGTCGAAGACATAGCTACCTGATTACCCGAGAAAAATTCTCCTGGTTTGAAATTGTTAATTCCACCTTGTAAAACAGACGAATGATTAATATTATGGTCCGTAAAAAATTGTTCGTCGGTATCTATCAATTCAAAAGTAAACGCGTCTTCGGGCTTTGTGAGTTTTTTTGGCTTTCTGTGTCGTGGTACCTGCGGCGGAGACAATGCGTGTGTCCTCTCTAGTGGTTTATGCGATTGTCTCGGAGGTAGAGGTGGTACCGGAGATTTCTGCGCATCATTTGGCATATTAGCACCTTCAACGTCGTATACGAATTTCATTATTTTGCAAGGATTCTTTGGTGACCATATTTTATAATATTCAGCGTCTGGTGAAATGGGCGAGTCGAAGCCACCGTTCACTTTTGATTTCTTTTTAACACCGCTCAAAGCCAAACAGCCGCCGGTGTCGACGGGTGGTGGATATTTTTTCTTTACGCCTGATGAAGTCGGCCTGCATTCTACTGTACTATGAGATTCACTACTTACAGGCTGAGATTCAATACTTAAGTTACTACTAGAAGATTTGCTAGGATCACAATTTGTTTGTTCTAGCTTGTTCTCAGAACTTGCTAAAGTGCTAATTGAGCATTTATTGACATTCTCACTGAGGTGCTTGATATCTTGACTGCTGCCCGATACGTGCTCTACTCTTGGAACATTTTCAGAGTTCATTTCAAAGCTCTCATTGTTATAGGAAAATGGCGAAACATGATCGCCGCTTCGTTTCCTAGAAATTCCTTCTTTAAGTCGAAGATTCAGTTTCTTGAGATCGACTTTAAATCGCGGCGGAAGTGTTGAAGACTCCGCGACGCAGTCGTCACCTTCGCCATTGTAATAACGAAAACAAAGGAGCTGCTCACAATCTGAAAAATATATAGAGAAAGTATGAAAGTCAAATAAAATGTTATATTATATGAAATAAAAAGTAACTGGTTATATAGGCGAATTGGAATAGGACGAGCATCAGATAACATAATTACCTTCATAAGGCTGATTGGGCTCATCAAGCAGCCACATTATGTCGCCGGTGGCACATCCGGTTGCCGGCACGCGCTCGACGACGCCTGCGATGCCCTCCGCCTCTGTAACGAATATTACAAATTGTCAACAACACTGACTCTAATTACATTTAATTTGTAAACTACTTAACACATATTCAAAAACTATTTGTCGCGACAGGCGTTGCGCTTCCATGTATGTTTGCTAGCGAAACTAACTGAAAACTACAAGTCTTTTAACTTTAAATTTGGTTAAAATATTTTGGACATTAATAGTTACAGACATACAAACGAAAATTTTAAACACTGTATAAAAGAACGTATAAATTTAATATTTATTATCAAAAGATACTTTAATGTTAATTATTCTAAATAAAAATATGAGAGTTTTATAAAATGAATATTGCATTACCCATAACTGTATTCTTCAGGATGTGAGTAACATGACCCGAACATTATCACAAGAAAAATAAATTTGTGAAAATTATGACTGGCAAATTCTCATTTAAATCTTACGAGCAAGAAGAAAACCAAAACAACCGGCAGGTGTAAAAAGAGTTGAACAAAAACAAACAAATAAACTGCACAGAGACGGAGCAGGGCGAACCCTTCCCGTTTTTTATCTAACAAAAATCGGAGCGTAGGCCGGCTGCGCTCGGCGCGGGCGCATCACAAATTATATCGTGGACGTAATCACCGGATGCGGGAGTCGCCCGCACATTTTACGCGAAATAATCGAAGCCACCGAATTGCCAGTTAATTGGGGAGACATGATCATAAATTGCATACGGCCAAATTAAATCCTCCGCCGGGCGATCGGGAGCCGGCCATTACCATATTTTGATTGGTTTAATATATACATAGGTAGGAGTACGTTTTCCTGCTGATGATTAAGTGCTCGCGTCGAGATCGTAAACACGCTGCGGATCCGTTGACGTCAAACGCGCCGGTCCACGTTCCGCCGTGGAAGCTGTCCAGCGAATGAAATATATTTACGACGCCCCTTGCGGATATGTAAGGGCACGGCGCGGAGGGTCGCGGAGGATACATCGCAGAATTATCTCGGACCCATTTCCGCTCGGAAATAATTACAAGCGAGAGCTGGTAGTGATCGATCGTCCCCCATTAGTTTTTTGTACCATATTATTTGTTTTCAGACGTTTCGTCGGGCTCGAGACATCTTTGACTCTTTGATACGAATGTGATTTGGGTATTGTATAATGACAGTCATTTCCGTTGTCTCTTTATAAGCTTAAGCGCTCAACATAATGCTGTTCACATTTATTGTCAAAGTAGAGTAATAAATACAACTGTATTTTGTCAATACTCATAATATTGAAACGATTCATTCGTTATTACAAAATATCGGGTTTCGCTGAAAACAATTAACGCAATTTAAAACATAAACGAATGTCATCCACGTATCATCTATACGAAGTTATTTATAAAGGATGTATTTAATAAATAACTACACAAGATTTTTATAATGTACAATTTATATACATTCTTCCTGTAGCGGGTCTAAAGGCAAATAATATCTTTTTCCTTATCAAGTGATTTGTGGAATCATTCATTACGATAAAATCAATAAGGTCACATATATTTACTAAGACGGATTTATAAACAAAAGTGAAGCCACACAAGTCTTTATTTTTATGACCTTAAATAAGGTATAGAATTTTGGATGAAAGCAAAGCGATTTTCCTTTTTTTGGATATTTATATCCATTAATTTTCCTGTAAGAGAATATCTAGAGCTATACCGGACTAGAGGGGAGCAGAGCACGGGAGATGCTTATCCTAAGCTATTTTAGTAGCTAAGCTTGAGGGCTTCTTTGGGAACCCCGGCTCTGGCTGCTACTTTTTAATTACAACTGGACTGGGAGGAGATGAATCCTCTTGATACTTTAGTGGACGCTCCGTGGATTAACTAGGCACAAGGATCCCCGAGAGAGGACCTCGGCTTGGGCTGTCACTCAATACGCGTTCAGCATTTTGAATCAAGGGCGCCTGAGGGGGCCGAACCTCGACTTGATCAGTAGCTTCTGATCGAACTTTACTACCACTTCGAATGGCGTTATCGCTGGCAGAAGAAGTGGCGGAAGAAACTCCAGCCACGCTTCTTTCTCTCATTACTATAATAAAGCGACCGGATGACCCGTTAATAGTATGCTCGGTAGTGTGCAAATATTTCTGAGTTTGAAGCACGATGTAGCTAGTGAAAGAGGACAAGCACAATGTAATGCTGTTATATAATCCGAATTACTGCCAAATTGTTATGGGTAAGTGTATGATCCAACATCAGTTGAACCTCTTATACATCTTTGCTTTTTCAAACAACTTAAGACTTCGATTACGCTTTGCCAGGTACCTGATATTGATACTTATTACCCAGTCTTGACTTGTTCGCTTACGTGAGTCATATCTGTACCATTGCTCTCAAATACACACAGCACTGATAATTATCCCGCGATGATTAGCGCGTGCCAATGACGGCGGTGACGCGCCATGACACAGAGGGCGTCTGTTTCCGGTGACGCAACATCCGCACACTTCCGCCGGGGCATGGGAGGGAGACTAACGAGACCAACATACGCCCTTGTGTTAACAGTTAACGGTTAAGAAATATTTGCAAGGCCCAATACTTTCATTCGAAGAATATTTCATTCAACTTTCATCTGATAGTGACCGATGAAGCAAGAACCAAGATGTTTAAACCGCAACAAGTAAGGCTTAAGACGTTTTGTATCAGTAATCTTATTAAGTGTTTAAATACATCTTAGTGTTTTTTTAAGCTTTAATCAGATAAATTGGCACATTACATAATGATTAAAGTATTGTCCATCTCTCTTCTAGTTACTCTATTACCTTTGTCCGTTTTTCAGGTACCATTCTGATACCGCTTTAAAAATATTCGTCACCTTTCGAAGACACCCAAGAATGTAATAAATTATGGCTTCTTATAATAAATAATAAGTGTTATTCGAAGGAGAAATGTCTGTCGAATACAACTGATGTACAAGTGGTACACAGTTAAGTGCCAGCAGTTTCTTAGAGGACTTTAGCATCATGTGGACGAGTGTTGGTGCAGTTAGTGTCCTTCAAATAGAATTGATGCAGACTTCTATTTGTCGGAAGAAATACGCAATAATAACGAAAAAACTTTGTTAACAATCAATATCTTATATAAATTGTATACAAAAGTTTAAATTATCCTTATTTGTTGCTAGGAAATAACAAATCCTAATAATTAAATGGATGAATGTGAAACTAAGAAATCCAAAGCGTTAGTGGCGTTTCCGTTACTTCAAGAGGAATTCCGAATCCGTAGCACTTGCCTTGTAAAAAATAAAGCGTTGTACGAAATCCGCAGGAAACATCTGTTATTCAGCGGAGCTTCCTCGAAGCGTGGCTTATAAATTTATATTAGCATTCTTGTGCTAATATCAAAAAGATATGTTGGCCGGAATTTCTTGTTAGAATTTGAAGACCGGCGGGACTTTTAAGACCTTTCTTTAGTTTATATTTCATCACTTTGCACTTGCATTCATATACAAGTCTATATCTGAATCAGAAATGAGGAGATCCCTAGAACCAAGGGCACGGAAATAACCTTAAAGATTGATAGATTTAAGTGACAATCATTAGAGAACATCACTCGAAACACTGACAGACGATGGAACAGTAAAGACCTAGGGAGGTAACTGCATACTAGTAGATGAAGAGCTAGTAAATAAAAATTGAAAATGCCACGCATAAACACTATATTTTTTAAATGAAAAAAGTCAATTGCTTAAACCGATGCGTCATTTTTTGTAACAAAAACTATTAGATTAGAGTATTCATACTCATGTTTTTAAATATATCAATTTTGAAAATTCTGATTTAATATAATAATAAACTTCCAACAAATCAACTAGACATTAAATACACATAAACATATAGCAATATAAAAAACTCACAAAGCAAAGGTGATAAATTCATTCAAAAACGTAGCCATTAAAATAGTGGTGATCATGAGACGGGACGGCGAACTCATAATATTTTTGACGTTAATGTCATACTTATTTGACATGAAAATATGATAAAAAAAATATCAACATGATCCAGTTCTTTAACAGGCTTATAAACCTAAAACATCGGTGTGTCAAGAAAAGGAAAAATTAGTTAACAATTAACTAAGTGACGTTTCCAATGTAGCGGGGCCCAATTTACGAAGCGCGGCTCTTATAGTTCGCCGAACAATGCGTCACTAGTTAGTTCATTTGGCGGAAGCCAGTAGTTAAACTGAACCACGGTCATCTCCCGATCCCGCGGTCCCCTCGCGCCTACGCTTCTAACATTTTAACTGGACTTTTTTTCTTAACTGATGTCTTTTTAAGTGGGCCCCCTCCGGTTCACGCGAAAGAGCGCCGAAGTCGGAACGACGTTGACGCCTTCCTCAAAGATTAACGTACAAATTATACTATTCCTACTAAATTAGATTACTTAGTAATAAACTAATTGAAAAATTATACACTATTGAATATTTCACAGTATCAAGATTATACTGGTGGTAGGTTTCTGTAGTTCCAAGGAGGACAGTAGCCGGACGTGGTCTCCGGCCATTGAGGTGCATTCAAGTCGGTGTAGCAGACTACACGTCCAAACGCTGAGGACGACCACCGAATGGGTAAAAATCTCCACATAACCCTGGCTTCTCCCCAGAAGACAGGGCATCGTTTTGAAGATTTCCCCCGCGACTAAAAAAGGTTTCTATAGCTGGAGACTGTACCGATCGACCGACAATAGTGTGTAAAATAATACGTTCCGGGTATAAAAGCGTTATAACTCGGAAAATTACTAGGGTAATGAGACTTGCTATCTTCTGTCTCAAGGCGACGAGCACAACGTGGTGCTGTGTATACCATCATAACTATAATCACATTGTTACGGGGTACTCGAATTCAACAAACGTGCCAGAAATACTAGTTATACTAATGTCTCTACCTAGTTGTGTTCAGGCTTCTGTATGTTCCCTTTGCAGGGACTCGGCCTTCTATCGGAATGAGAGAGTATTTGGCCCTAATACACCACGCTTGCCAAGTGTGGGTTGGCGGATAAAGCCAGTGATGTTTAATTTCTTAAAGCGCACATAACTCAGAAAAGTCATCGCTGCGCGCCGGATTAATCAAATTTATCAATTACCTAGTTTTAAGGTAAAAGTCATGATCTATTCTCGCTATGGATTCCCTGACAGCGTTTTTTTGTGATTTTAGAGCATGTGTCGCGGAAAGAAGTCATCTAGAGGGTAATTTTATCCACAACGCCGGGGCACGGTTAGCTGTATCCGTCTCGGAATGATGACATATGGACGCGAGGAAGCGCGAGCTTAAAGGGGTCGACTCGATGACAGACCTCCATTAACGAAGTGACGATTTGACGGTTTCAAGACGTTGTTAGGAGACGACGACGCGGGGGCTAACAGCACTCTCAGCTTTCACACGATTTTATGCACCCGCTTAACTGCATTAATTGCTCAACACGAAGTGACAAACTTAAAAAAATATCTCGTCTCTCTTTCAGTATTCATCGGACACAAAGTTTAACGCGATACCTTTTTTAAATAATCTTTTGTCAGTTCATTTTACATTTAAAACGATGTTGTGTGAGGGCGTTGAATGTGACTTGTTGCATAGGATTTTGTTCGTGTATGAAATATGAATTTATAAAAACGTAGCTTTCGAGTATTTAAAAACATAATTAAAAAAAAATGCTTTATAATAACTATATGTAAATTCTCACCACTGATTAATGCTTAAGTCGATTTATTATTTTATTATAAAAGGAATGTGTCAAACTTCACTTCAGTGTAAACTCAATCTGAGTTAGCGTATAAGTATGATTATGTACTAAAATTGTTATATTATAATTAAATGTTATTGTATTTTAAAGTACATGTCACGTTGGCTTCATATGAAATAAAATACAATAAAAAAGTAGCTTTTTTCCGGTGTCAGGGAAGAAAATCTTGGTAATATGGTGATCTCTACCCACAATTGATAACATGGTGACAGCTATTAGGAGAAATCCAGCACCCACTGAACCACCCACAGAACTGCCACGAGTATCAGAGACCATTTTAGTCCATCGTCCCCTACAGAGCCGTTTAAAGAGCGTCAAATAACTCCATCCTACTAACCTACAAAAAAAAATTCGTAGTTATGTTTTCAAGTTACATCAATTGAGTACAATGGCCGAAGTATAAACTGGCCCTATAAGTTGAGTACCTTATAACTTTTAAGAACATAAAAATAAAGAAACTGCAAATGGAAACGAATAAATTGTATCTTTGTTAGTAAATAAAAAAGCTAAGCGACCATAATGTGTAGAAGAAGGGACATCCTCCATCAATGTCCTGTCTAATCACCGGGCGAACGTAAACGCTTTTTAAAATTCCACGCCATTCATTTGCGGGCCATTAAAAACCGGTTAATTTTACGAGTGGAGAGCACTTAAAATTCCACCGGGTGCAGCACAAATCGCACCGGATATTGGAATTAAAAAAAACTATGCTCTGACGACAATGTCCATTTACACCTATCGAGATAAACCGACGCGTCTACTTCTTTCTCATGATTAAAGTTCTGAAAAAACTTACCCTACCATGGTAACACAGAGTTTAAGATATTAGAAAGATTTTTTTAATTCTCTGATTAACTATTCTCTTAATATTGTGAATCCTCTCAATATTATTATATTAGTTATAAAAGCCAAAAGTAATCTGTACAAGCGAGCCTACGTAAAATTAAGGTCAAGTATTTAGTTGTTACTAATAAAAAAAAATAACTTATGGTACTACGATAATAGACATTTAAAATTACTAGTCTGATATCACTAATTTCTAGTCTACAATTCTTCTTCTACATTGCAATTGTCCAATATACGTCATGGTCGTCTTATCGCTATATATGATTACAAAACCGTATTTAATTAATTAAGTAAAATTACGGAGTATTAAGAATAAAGGAGTAAAATTTCTTTTATTCTTCCTATCTACGACATGTTTAGCTAAACAATAATTTTATAAAAAATACTCCCTATTTACATAAAAAATAAGTAAAATTTTAAGGAAAAAGTTAATAAAAACTTTACCTGGAGGATAGCTCTGTATGGATGCGAAACCTGGACCCACACACAAAAAGATAGAGAAAGATTGGAGGCATTTGAAATGTGGACATGGCCCCGTGTGGAAGAAGTCTTATGGACGGAAAAAATAACAAACAATGAAATGCTTGAGAGGGTTAATGAGAAACGCCGTATCTTAAAACATATAGAGT
>DWHU01002375.1:0-10085 GCA_018247975.1 Parides photinus
CGTAATAGACATACAGCGGGCTTGGCTTACATTGTTGTAAAAATTAATTTATATCGTGTGTCCAATATAGTTTCACGTGCTATCTATTGCCGCGTTTATAAAGGCTTGGCTTTTAAAGGCGAGGTTGCGGACATTGTTGCGTGGTCATGAAAACATATTTATGTAAAAGCTCCTGCTATTTCAACCGCATAATAGTCTTCGCATAATGTTGTTAAAGTTAAACTTTCATTTAAATATATCGAGGCGTAATAAAATGTTTACTATATTATGATATTATAATTTTTATATCAGGACATTTCGGCAAAAGTGAAGAAAACAGTAACAAAATATCTCTATGCAAATTATGCCAATAAAAAAATTCCAAAAATTATTTTTAATAACAATTCGAAATGTATTAACACTTACACTTGTTTCATTAAAAAAATAATCCCTTTCAGCATTTTTATCCTACTTAGAGAACCAATTATTCGTGTAATCATGTAAATACCTAATACAGTTAAAAATATTGTGTAATAATTCTTATCTTGATGGCGTTTCAAGCTCTTTTCGGAGTGCTTTTGAAAGCTAATATAATGTTAATCTTTGTAACAATTCAAAGTTGTTTAACACGCAAACCTGTTGCGTCGGTTTCCAAGTTTCACGTCGTCTAACAAGATGCCGTTAAATTACTACATTACGCAATATCTACGCATTTTATTTAAACCTTTATTATGTTGTTAAAAGCCCTGTACATCGATATTGACTCTCAGCTGTAATTTTTTTTAAATACTTATAAAATTTTTAACAATGTAAGAAATTAGTAAATTTCATTGAAGTATATACTTCAAAGTTATTTCGATTCCTTTAATATTACAATCTTTATGTATACAACTTCTTCCACTGACTAAAACGATAACTTGCTTCAAAAAACCGTATTTAACGTATGGTTCATTAGATAAAGATTATGTTTGTTTCATCATCATTATAATAGTTGTCATGCTGTTATATCACTTTTTATCCTCATACCAATAATTCCTGTGATTAATAAATGTTACAATTTCTGATACTTTTTATAGTATAAATCATGGAAACTTTCTAAACAATTCTTGAAGATTTTCACATGAATTTGAAATGTTGTTGTTTCGTATCCATCAATTACTTTCCTATAAATAAATAATGCGATGTACTCATTCTGACAGTGTTGTCGTTTTTATCGATCCTACTTCAATTGTGAATCATTTCGATGAAACTATCGTTTCGATAGTTGTACATTTGTCCAGGCGTATTGAATATTTAATAACCATGAATTTGTAGGAGGCAAATAACTTTTTTAATTAAGGTATAAGTAATTGGCTCATATTCTAAAGGCGTAACGAAATTTGACATCTTGTTTCATTGTTAAATAGACAACAGATGCGGTGTGCGGTATGTGTGCACATCATTTTGTTCAATGTTAATGAAACAACGTTAGACTCTAAAGTAAAAGATCGCATTTTACTGTAATAGTGTAGAATCGTTAAATAAAAGGAAATATTATGAAATACTGTTGCTGCTTTTAATTTTACAATCAATCGATACCGAAGACAGTCGAAGCAATCTCATTCACCCATCACCAGTCAATATACAATAATTGGCCTACATTGGAGTAGTGCGTCAGGTGTGTGCGATCGATACGTGTCCATGCCATTAAACATTAAAGTTGTCTATCCAAGCCTCAGACAGCATGAACAGTATAAATACGACCTTGGCACCTACTAAGGAGCTTGTCTTCATCACACATACATAATTAATGTCTCAATTATGCAGGTAGACTAAACTTTAAAAAAAGTTTTACGCGGTTTTTATTAGTATTGAAAACTTTACTCGTTTATTAAATATTATATTAAATTACGAACACATACCGAATGTTATATGTTTACACTTAATATTAATATTTTAACTATGTGTTATGTCTAAGCATTACTAATTTTCCAAAATTAAAATTCAAAGTGACATTATTTTGAAAGAAGTACATAAAGCAAATACAGGTAAATTACATAATGTTAAATGAGCAGGAAAAATGCCAAACAACGCAATTTCCTAAAGAATTTTGCTCGTGTAACTTTCAAAATAAATGGTACAAATAATGCAATACATATGTATGTCAATTTCCCATATAAATTGTATGCTTTTAACAAACCGTAATGCAGAATAAGTAATTTCACAAATGAGGACGGGCAGCATTCAATTACGTGGCGATGCGTGTCAGCATTCGATTAACGGAAATCAATGTGGGAAACCTTCGGAAAACTCCTGAAAAGATTTACACTGATAATAGTTGTAAATTGGTAAACATAAATAAGTAATGCTTAGATATTTTTATAATAAATTTAACATTATGACCTTAATAATAAATATAAGCTTGTAACATAAAAGGTGTTAAAATTTTGTAGAGAAGGGGTTTACTAAAAGGTCCAAAATCGATCCAGAAATGAGGGAATTCACGGAAGTGCTAAAGTAACTGACGTATCCCAACAGATTATTATTTTTAAATGGGCTAGGCATACGTACGGGAAACATGAAATATAGAATAAACGGTTAACGGATTTTTTGACTTCCAATTAACATTTGCTAGTCTTTACCATCTGTACACTAATCACCATTTTTAACTTCAGGCTCACTTCATATAACAGTGAAGTTGATTAATGAGTGTAATTTTATAAATAGACCGCTTATAGAGCAATGGGCACCGTCGTAAGGAGCCTTGAACTTGTCCATAGGTTGTATTTTATATTACATTTTAATACTCGAAATAAATATTAGGATGTTAATATTCATTACTTTTATAAACCGATTAAGAATAGGTTGTGAAGATCAGTTTTTACTATTTCCACGCCAATCTGTAAAAAATTCATGGTTCAACAAAAAGTCATTAAAATGTAAAAAGTAACAAATGTTTGTCATGTTGAAAAACTGCTCCCTTTTTGTACAATAAATCATCATTCAGAAAAAGGTTTTAAATATCATGAAGTTTTAAGAAAAAATTGCATGCGAGATGTAAATGAAATATTAATGTAGCTTTTTATTATGTATACCGTGTACGGTTGCCGTACGCTGGACCTGGTGTTCCTTAAGCTCAGATGAATTAGTTCTAATAATATTAGATTTATTTGACTTAAAATTCGATCGTATGCTCTGCCATCATAATTATTTATTATTATAATTACAATAATAAAATGTATTAAATTGACGCGCGAAAGTGTTCTTTGAACATACTTGCTGAATAAATGATTTGATATGTTACATAGGATTGGTGATAAAACGGCACAATATAAGAATATGGTGTCACGAGTGCGACATGGGCCGATTGCAGCGCGTTGTATGGGAAGGGCACGGTACACGGTTACTGAGCGAGGTGTCCAGCCAACCCATCGTCAAGCGATTTCTGGAAGCGGTTCCTTACCTCATGGTAATATCTATTAAAATACAAGAGCTTAAAAATTCTCAATAGATTAAGACATCTTTTTAAAATATATTAAAGAAGAAATAATTGTCAGATTGATTTTTTGTTAACACTTTTGCGTTTAAGCAAATTTTTAGAGTTCGTTATATTTAACAGTTTATTAAACCTTTTTCTACAGAATACAATCCGTGATATTCATCAATCAGTCATACAGAACGATCTAGAAGGTTTGATGAAGCTAACAGCGGATCCTGTGTCACCACAAGTACTTTCCAGTAGAGATGTAAACGGCTTGACTGCTTTGCATAAGGTAACATTTACTAAATATTATATACAGAACCGTAAACAGTAATACAATTATTTAAAGAATCGGTGTAAGGAAACCTAAAATATTACAAATTTAGGCAGCAGGCTTGGGACATTGTGGAATACTGAAATATATAATTGAGAAGTATCCTCGAGGTATTAATGAAGTTGATAATGATGGACGGACCCCGCTCCATTACGCTGCCACCATGAAGGACGAACAGCATACATACAACACGCTCGTCGGTCTCGGAGCCGATGAAAGTTTAGTTGACAACGTAAGCATAAATTTTATAACATATTTCTTTACATTTAAAATTATTTTCAGTATATTTTAATTAAAAATGTTATACTTTATAAGATTACTAAGATAGTCATTCCGGAGTAATATAAGAATATGTAGATTAAAGAAACTAATAAATTTTGTGGTAAATAATTTGAAAAGCCGAATATTTTCATATAATATATAACTTTTTACGCAATATTTTTCTTTATCTTCTTAGTTGTATAAGGTAAAAAATGCTTAAAAATGTTCTTTCAATATTTATAGAAAAATAAAAGCCCCGGTTATTATATAAATAGACCTCAGGAAATCGACAAAAATTCGTTTAAAGTTTTACCGGATGCACCACGGACACCATCAAGTGCTTATCCGTTAAACTGGGACTGGAAATTATTGGACATTGAGCATTTAGCTGATAATAACAAAAAAAATAGAAAGAAAAATTTAAAAGCATCTAATGAAAATATTTCATCAAAAAATAACACTACTAGCACTTTATCAGAAACCACTGAAAATCAGCACAATTTTATGAAAAATAGTGACACACACGAGCTTATAAATAAATTGCCAGATTTAGACGACACAGAAAAAGATAATTCAAAAATAATTGAAGAAACAACCAATGAGGTTAGCATTGCATGTACAATCATCTTATATTGCTATTACTGTTAATTTGCTTTGCTTGTAATAAACATCTGCATGATCTTATTTATAAATTTTAGGTTTCGGAAGTTGTTGAAGAAAATAATTTAGAAGAAAACGATAAAGCAGTTGTCGAAAAAACTGTTGAAATGGATGAAGACTCATTGGGAAATAATACTATTGATGAACATGACTTTATCAATCCAGATGAAAAAACGTATGAAAATAGTAAAGAAAACCTAGTAAGTACTAATTACGGAAATAACGAAAAAGAAATTGAACAGAAATCTGATGACAAAGATACCGAGGAACTACAAAATGAAAATTTGGCAGATTCTTGTGGTGTTATACAAAATGAGTGTGAAAACAGTACAAATAGTAATATTACGATGGAAAACGAGAAAGAAATGAATGATGGGATGTCAAGTGATTACAATAAAGATATATTTGAACATGAAGATGACTCTAATGATAGTATAACTAAAGATAAAGATATCCAAACAAGAGAAATAAACAATAAGTTAGAAAAAAACACAGAAACTCATATTAATAGTCAAAGTATTATAAGTACTACGGCTGGTGATCAGGAAAAGGATCAAGAAAATGATACAAATATTAATATCCATGATACATCGAATGGTGAGTTTCTAACTGAAAAGCAGGAAACTGAACCTCGTGTTATAAGTCCTAAACTGATAACGTATGAAAGGGTTCCAGAAAAATCTACTTCTACCGTAGCCCTAGAAGGTAATAATAACTCAAATCACAGCGAAGACGATGATGATGTACAAGTGCAAGAGAAATCATACACAGAGACCAGCGAAACAAATTTTAAACACAATCCAGAGGTCTCGGAAATAGATAGTACGAAAGGGGTAAAAAACTATACCTCAATTAGTGTATCCCCGACTGAAACTATTTAATTATAATAACTTTTACACTAAATAAGTTTTTTGAGGGTCCCTTTTAAGTTAAATATTTTTGGTTGTTTTACTAATTAAGGAAACCTGACCAATGGCAGATTAACTCAGGAAAGTCTTATAGAAGGTATCATTAGTGGTGATGCCGAACAAGATTCCCAAGATGCTAGCATGACACAAAAAGATGAGTCAATTCATGGAGAAATACTCGTTGTTGTAAGTATATTTTATATAAATAAGACAAACAATAACAAACAATCTCTACAAGCTACAAGGTAAATAATACAATTGTCGATTGTGGTGTTTTTCTTAGAAAATTTGCATCATTGTTGCACTGTACAATTACCACCGACACCTAGTAACACCACCGTCATAGAATAATTTGCTAGCTTTTTAGGTTACATGTTAGGTTATATGTTTGCGAACACATAGACTAGTCTGCAAAATCTTTACAATCCCTTATTTTTATTTAAAAGTGCTGTATCAAATTTAAATTTTGTTCATAATTACACAGGACAATGAAATTGATCCTGAAGTAACAAGTTTAATAAATAGTGCCAATATGGAAATGTTAGCTACATTGGTTTTAAATGGTGAAGGATCCAGATTGATTGGACGACAGTCACAAAATTCAGAATTACAATCTTTTTTGGAAAATGTTCCAATCTATATGGTAAGACCATGCACTATTTTAAAGTTTTGTTAATGACGTAGATATGATTAAATAAGGTTTATTTATAGCAAAAAATCAACCGTGTACACATAGCAGCAAAAGAAGGTAATATTCGCGATCTTCAAACTGCTTTAGACAGGAGAAAATTTGCAATAGCTAGAGACCCTGTATCACCTAACGGTGCAACCCCACTGCACGTTGCTACAGTGAATGGCAAAACAAACATCATAAAGTATCTTGGAGGCAGGTTGGTATTACAGATTTGTATGATTTACGTTTATTCAATATTAATTATTAAACAAATACATAGACATAACATATGGTTTCATTAAATAAAATTATTACAGATTTCCCGAAACCTTATCTGCTGTAGACTTTGAAGGAAGAACCGCTTTACATTATGCCGCTGTAATACCGGACAACGGTTATTATTATAATTTAATGCAACAACTTGGTGCTAATGCTAAAGATTTGGATGATGTAATGTCCTTCATTTTAGTTAAAAATATATTGATAGTTATTTACGCCATCGTATTCAATACATATATATTTAAATATATATATAACGAAGTTGTTTACCTTCTTATATTTCAGAATGGACATTCTGCCGAAGATTATTTGTGCAACCCACATTTATTTCCATATGAACAATTATTAAGTGATTATGAAATAAGTCATGACATGGCACGTAACATGTTGTCTGATAAAGGTACGTAAACAATTTTTTGTATAAAAATTAAAGTATATTACGTTTCTATGTTATATGTAATGAATTAATTGATGTAGTTCCTGAAGACCATGCTTCTTCTCGTCGAAATTTGGATACGCCAGAATCATTACATACATTAGAACGCTGCTATCGTCTACTTGCCTCTGCAACACCTTCTCGAACTCCTCTATCTGCATCATCCAATAAAGCGACGCCTCCGTTTGTTTTGGGCAGATTTCTAAGAAGACAAATATATGAAACAATACGACATAGAGTAACGAAACTAGATCATGATCTCTTTGATATAATATGGCCCGCAGTGAAAAAATTACCTAAGAATAAACATATAATACAAACCGTAGAAGAAGATTTTCCCGGTGGTGTTACAGCACCTGATTACTACGTGTACGAAGTTTTTCATGAATTTTTAATACCTTTAATTAAAGACATTCACAACATGAATATTAGTGCAGATTTACCAGTTCATCCGCCGTCAGACTTTGACATAGAAGTACCAGCCTCAAAAACATTTAATGAACTAAACGTTGATCCGTGTGATGATTTTGTGCTTTCTGGCAATATAGAATGCTCGAGAAATTTATTCAACTATGAGTTACCGATAAATCTTAAGGTCGGTAAATTAGAGACTGTCGAAAGAATTATAACTACAAAACTTTTGAATGAAGATTTTTCAACTATAATTTATCAATTTAATCCAGAATCAAATCAAAAAGGTGGCACTTATTATACATTAAATGAAGTTTTAGAAAAGCCATCTGAAATAAGCGCGGCTCTGGCTGCGAATGGATTACTCATAGCCTTATGTGACAGAGAAGAAATTGATGATTGCACTCGTTTACATGGTAAACATTGGCCATACGGCCGTGGTGTTTTCGTAAATGATGATAAAACAATTGCCATTTGGATTAATGTACACGACCATTTAAGAGTTTTACTAAGCACTCCATCAGATTGTCCTGGCGAAATTGGTATAACTTACAATAAAATGTCATTAATTATGTCCTATCTTCACGAACGGTTGGACTTTGTATGGGATCAATGTTTAGGACATTTATCTAGTCGGCCAACGTTTTTAGGAGCTGGTATTCGTTTTAGCTTAATAATAAATTTTCCTGGATTGTCCAAAGACTTGGATAGTATGAAACATTTGTGCGCTGTTAGGGGTTTGCAATATCGAGAAACGTTTAACTCAGATATTGCAAGAGTAAGCAATTATCAATGTTTGAGCATTACTGAATCAAACTGTTTTGATGATTTTGCAACAGCCGTATCCAATCTTCTACACTTGGAAAAAGATCTGTCAATGCAAAATTCGGCGCATATTACAGAGATGTTAACAAATGTATTCAAACGAAAAAGAAACAGCTTAGCAGAGTTGCCGAAATATTAATGCAAATGAAAATCTACTTAAAGAATACCATATAGATATAAAATTGTATTTTTAACTTTAATTATAATATATTTTCTAGTAGTGTTGGAAAGACATACATATAGGCTGACTTTCTGACAATATCACTCTAGCAATAAATTTTACAACGTGGACATGCTTTGACTTGAAGTATTTTCAAAAACTAGGTCAGTATGTAATTATTAAAATTTGTGTGTAGTGGCGTTGCAATTGCAAATTCACGCTTTGTCACAAATTTGTCATGTTATAAAAAATAGAAACTTTCGCTTTGTTCTTCACTTTTATTGTCAGCTTCTGTGGTCTTTCCAACATAATAACTTTCGCAAGCAAAAACACTATGTAATCTAAACTCATCCCATCTTATAAAATTAAATTACAAGTTGTAAATTATGTTATTGTCATGACGCATGAGATACATGTTTTCAGTCTTATAGTGTCTATCAAAACTTAGGCTAGCATATAAGCTATTATATGCAGTATTAATATCAATACTAAACAACCGAACCGCTGAAAGATTTGTAAGAAATATAACTTAAATGTTATGATGCTGAAATAGTTCACGAACATTTTACCTTGGAATTGAATTGTTATTAAAACACAATTTCATAAGATATTGACTTACCAGTAACAGATCTTACTTGTTAATGCAAGATCAACGAAACTCTTTAATTTGGACGGTCTTTGGGTTTAATTGTAACGTTAATATTAAAGGTAACGCGTAACAACTAATAATTCCCTTAAAACTATTAAAGGCCAAAACTATGTATTACTATATACTGTACATTTCTTTTTAGTTGACTCAATGTATTCATGCTTCTGTAAATGGTGTACAAAAAAGAATATATTATAATAATTATTATTAACTATGGTTTGAAATATTCGAAAGAATTGATTTGATTTAATCATGACTTTGGTATCACTATTGCCGGATTTAGCCGTCTAGGTGGCACAAAATCATTGCAGCTGATGATGGAAAGACACAAACCTGTAAAAGTAATAGAATAGACACGGAAAAACCTGTAATAAAGAAAATTATAAACAATAAATATCAATTAACGCTTTAACGATCTTTTACGTATTTTTTAACGATGAAAAATCTATTATACAGTAACATGCAATTAGTTTCAACCGATCAATTAAGAATCAATTATGAGGTGTGGGAAAACATAAACACTAGCTTCGATCCTTTTTCATTAATTCGTCATTGCAGGTGTATTATTTCATGTACAAACACAGGTGTTCTGAATAAGTGACATGTGGAGAGAAGGCCATTACTGAATAATTGATTATTTTCAGTTAAGAACCTCGCGTCCAACGGTCACATGGACATTCCCGTCTTTCATACTGAAGAAGGCAGATATCTTGCTAAATGTAAGAAATATTTTATTATTTAATTTGACATTTCAAACATTATAAAAATGGGGAAAGTCTTTGAAAACAAGGAAGATTGTATGCATAATGTTTTTGCAGCGCTCGGCGATCCTTTGATCAAAGGTTTGACCGAAGTGGCTAATATAAAACCTAAAGATCCCGTCGCATTTCTCGCCACTTTCTTGCACAACTTTCCCGAGAAGGAAAAACCTCGAATAAATACACAGGTGAACAACAGTTATTATACCAATTATCAATCTACTTTATCATATTTATCAAATTTAAGAATACATTTAATTTCGTAATAAAATTCAGAATCCCATGTATTATA
>DWHU01002376.1:0-10083 GCA_018247975.1 Parides photinus
TACCATCAAAGACTACATCGCCGCTTACCATCAGGTGGGATCGTGGTCAAGCGCTAGTCTATTAAAAATAAAAAAAAAAAAAAAAAAAAAAAAAACTTTGCTGCCGTTCTAGGAATAAAGTGCAGTACTCGAGATAACTTGAAAAGAAACTAATTACTCCACTATCGGAGTGAAATTTCCGTAAACGACTTTTCTTCGAAGACTTGAATGGAATTAAGTAATTTCACAATGAGTTACTTGCGTCTATAACGGAAAGTATTGTTAACAGACAGAATATAAGAAAGATAATTGAAGCCTTAAACATATGTAAATATACTAAATAATAAATAATCTTTAAGCTCGATAATAAATACTTTAAACTTCTTCAAAAATAATGTAAAACAACTATGAAAACATCTAGTTTAGTTATTGCAAATGTTACAATAAATGTTTATTATAAGTTTATTGTACAAGCAAAATTATATTTGAAAGTGGCCATTATTGTTTTCACAATCAATAATCACTATAAGTGGTTTTGCAATCCATTCCCATTGTTAGTCTTATACTTTCGTACAGTCAATACAAACTGTTAAAATGCAAAGATATAACTTGACCCAATTTCCTGTAAATTCTGACTAAACTTTTTCTTTTAATTACACAAAATTTATGCGGATTTTATAGAGTTTATTTAAGTATTTACTACCCGGATTCTTGTGTGCTTATAAGACCCGTAAAATTTAATACAACGTAGGAGCGGCGTGGAAACCTATAAGGAGACTTATATTTAGCAGAAGAGACCTGTAGGCTGATAATGAAACGTAATTATAATTACTAAAGGTTGGTTCCTATTGTCGGAGACCTTGTAAGTAGTTATGATAAGTTTCGCAAGAGTGAATTTTAAATTCGTTGCTCATGAAAGATATACTAAAGTTTCTGTTTCATTGATACTCGTTTCAATTTCATCAGTTTTCTTTCATTCGATGTTGTTTAAATGTCAATAGTATAAATATGATTTAATTAATGTAAAGCATACTTTACGTTAATAGAATTTCTGTTTATGATGTAGAATGATGACAACTCTAACAATGAAGTCTACATCGATAAAGAACGGAGGCGCGAAGTGCATTTCAGCAGTGAGCCGTGAAACGCCGCGGACTCAATTTACCGTCGCGACAATACCAGGCGACGTCTCCGCGCCGTACACTTCGCTGTCTACTAAATTACAGAGCAATTTCTTCGACACACGTTTCAGCAGTCGAGACAAATAAGACATTGCCGCTAAAAGAGAATACTCGCCTTTCCTTTGATTGTGCAATAGAAACATCGTAGGATTTTTTTCTAATTTATCCTCTTTGTAGATACCTTCATTCGAAGTGTACGAAACTATCCCAGACAATATTTTCATTAATTTAATGTGTCGTCATCACCTTGAAATGCCTTATACATTTAGTTTAGTTTAGACTATTAAAACATTTCAAAATAAATGTTTTCTTATTATTGATTATACAATTAAAAGATCGCAATATTTATTTCTACTTTATTCTCTATGTAGATCATTCCGTTTGAATATTACAAAACTATTCAAAATACTTATGATTACTAGTGCAAATACTAGTAGTAGGTCTCTGTTGCCGAAGACCGTATGGTATGTACAATGGCAGCTCCTATTTCTGCCGCCAAACAGTATTGTGCAAACATTGCTGTGTTCTGGATTGAAGGACGTTGTAGCTAGTGAAAGTAAAAAGAAATATTAGATCGTTTAGTGTCATAAGGTAATGTAAAACATTTATATAATTCTTATATAATATTGGTAGAGGTAATCAATCAAATAAAATATGTTTATTTCTAAATTTTAAATAAATTTTATATTCTGAAATACGGCTTATAACAGTACGAATGCAAAAGCGATTATTTTAACATCGTTCTATAATTTCATACGTATAAAATGATAAATGTGGTATACGCAATCATAAAATATACTTTGTGTATACTAAATTCGTATAAAAACACAAATGTATAGTTGTTTGTGAGAAATGACTGCTGAGCTGTTATCAATATTAATGTAATTATAATCACCTTTAAAAGATTAATTTATTTATTGATTTACATAGTGATCTAGTAATAACAATTCGTTACAAATTTTAAACGTAATAGTACTGAAGTTCAAAGATTCACTCTTAATATTATGAATTAAAATTGTTGAAGTAATAAATAAATTCTCAGTAAACAATCCAATTTGTACGTTATGAGAGAGAGGAAAGTTTCACTGGATCCGTTTGAGACAAATGGCCCTTTGTAGATAGGAAAACTCTGGAAAGGGCGACGATTTATCTAAAATAACCATACAATTTAGCGAGAAATGTCGAACTCTCGTCGCTTCCACTTTACCCAAATTGGCGATTCAGTCCAATATATCTTTGGAATTTGTTTGACGTACAAGTTGCCCAATGGATTGTAGGCTGGGAGAGAAGAATATCTATAACAATTCAAGCCTTATTTACGGTTATGTCGCAGAGTTATAGTAAGTTTAACCAAAATAATTTTTGGTTATGTGCGACAATGATCTAAACTGAAGACCATGCTGAAGTTACAAACGCTGCGTCAAGGATTACAGTAGAAAGTAATAAATGACCTGTTTAAGTGTTCTTTGAAATTACAGGCGATGTTTTCCTTCACTAAATGCATTTTTTTGACCGTTTAAACACAAAATAAACAATACACGGCGTTTTAATACTAAGAATTTATTTAAATTTTTTATATACATCAACTTCATTTCATCGCTACATCAAAACACGTTAAAAATTTAGACGAAAGTATAAAGTCAACCATTTTATGTGTAAAAAGTTAATTATATTATTTGAACGTAACATCTTTTTTTTTATTTTTTTTACTTTCTACTTTGATGCTGTTGGAACTAACCTGTTGATTTCATAAAAGGCACTAAAACTTGAGAAATATTTACGCTTGGTTCGTACGGTGTTAACTTCTCGTTTAATTCATTAAAATAAAAAGTATTTTGTTCGTATCAATAAGCCAATATTTATGGCATTCTTTTCGGGAATATGGAATACAGATGACAGAGGTTATTTACAGAGGTAATGACGATAATTATATAGGTAAGACGCGCGTGGCCGCGGCCGGGAGCCACTCTCACATTCACATCGCGGCGACAATACCAGCCAAATAGAATTTAATATTCATAGAGTCGACGTACGATTCAGTGAATTCATCGTCCGCACCTTAGACCCAGGCCCCGCATATAAAAGACCTTCCACAGACCCCTGGGTGTACTTTAAATAATTCGTCTCAGAATACTTGCACTCCAACAAATATGAGGGTAAGGAATCGCGGAAAAAATTGTAACTTTGTTTCATACGACGAAATTGAAAAATACCGGGGATGTCCACGGGGACGCTCTCAGGGCTATGGCGTAATCTGAGCAACTTTAGATAGAAATAAGAAAAACTTAGGGCAAAAAACAATCCGATCGTGTATTTCATCTTCAAGTTTAGTTTTTTTTTTGTAGTAAACTGATAACATTTATAATTGATTTTCAAATATCCCATGAGTAAAGATTAGCTAGAAAGTTATAACACATAACATACATAAATAGCCCACTAAATGTTCCCATAGCTAGGACTCGGGGCCGTCTCTCATAATAATGACAGAGTTGTGGCCGTTCACCACGCTGGCGAAGTGCGTGTTGGCGGATAAAGTCAGTGATATTTAATTTCTCTAAAACGCACATAACTCAGAAAAAGTCATCGGTGCGTGCCGGGCTCGAACCCGCGATTCCCGAATCGGAAGCGGATGCCGAGGTCCCTAATCACTCGGCTACCAACGCTTACTAATAACACGTACAAAATTCCTTAGACAAAAATCAAAAATTGAGTAATTTATTATAACTTACTAAATCAATAAAAAAGAATTATTTTTGTAATTAAGAAATTCAAGACAAATTACTGTTTTGTTTATTCAATGTAAGCCAAATTATCAGTTAATTACCTGCATCTCGTGCAGCAGCTCCCTCTCGTCTAGTAAAACAACGCGACACGCCAGCGTGCGCGGCGCTGGGCAAAGGCATTCCATCATCCTGCCACCACCAGCGGCACCCGCACCACTGTAACAGACGTCATTGTTATTTATCAGAACAAAACTGCTTTCTTATCTTAAATAAAACGTTTTCTAAACATTAAAACTTGACAATTCTAAATGTTGTTAGAAAATTTGCATTAGTATATATTACGCAATAATAGACGGATATAAAGTGGAATATGTTCAAGAATATACTGCTGTACTTGGGACAAATTATTTCCCATAACGGTACAATGTCTAAAGAAATCAACTAAAAAATATCTAATGGTTGGAAAAAATTCTGGTCTCTGAAGAAAATATTAAAGATAAAGGAACTAGGCTTAAATATAAAAAGGAAACCTTTTAACGCCTGCATTCTTCTATGTTTAACATATGGCTGCGAAATCTGGTCCCTTGCTGAAAATCACAGAGAGAAACTTGCCAAATGCCAGAGAGCCATGGAGAGGAGTATGTTGGGAACCAAACTTGAGGATCGAATAAAAAATAGTCAATCAAAATCAAATACAAAACTAAAGTGACTGACTGATAAACTCATTCGGATTGACCACTTGAAATGGGGGTGGACAGGCCACATGTTAAGCTGTAGAGCTATCAAATGGAGCAAGCAGGTCACACTTTGGTACCCAAGAGACGGGACCTGAAGACAAGGTCGCCCATCAAGAAGATGGGAAGATGACATCCGCCTTACACTGGGACCACATTGGACTAGGGTAACGGAGGATTGGCGACAGTGGAAAGAGTTGGAGGAGGTCTATGCCAAAATACACGCCGAGCTAAGACACATCTTATAAAACATATGTCCTTGTTGCTACAAATACTTTGATCTTAACTCAGAATTTAAGGCTTTATTATTATACATTATTAGTCGACAGACGATCACTACGGGTATAACCTTCCTCAAGGATTTATATCCAGAGGATTTTTACAGAGGACCGAGTAGATACCAATATCTAATAAATTTTTTTAAGTAATGTCGTTGACCTCAGTTCTGAGGATCAACTCATATCTGATAGAAATTCGTATTGGTAATAATAATACAGAGAAATATTTTAAAACAATATGGTTTCTAATTTACTTGTTACTAATTGTTTTATAACAATTCATTATGGTTTAATTTTTGTATGTATGTAGTGTAGGCTAAATGGTTGGTTACTTATATAGAAATCATATGAAACTTTTAGTTGCATTACACGAATTTATACATAAACATACTCGTACAATTTCCGGATAACCATTTCTGCCCGGATTTATTTATCGTTTGCCCTCTCGTACGCTATTCAGGTATTTCAAAACACAGATGGTTACATTGGTGTTCTATCCACAAAGCACGAACTTGTTTGAAGGCAATTACGGAGTTATTTGCAGCCGTGCTCAATAGTGAAATAACCAAAGGGTTGGTCGAAACCAAATATATCCTCGTTAAAAGTTAGTCCGGGGAATCCTGACTCGTACCGAGGTCAGTTTTAATAATTTCATTTTAATTAGTAACTGAACCCATTTTAATGACTCGATATAAATGGTGATTTAATTAAATTTAAATGCCTGGTCTGATAAACTGCACGATGGTTATAAGAAATTTTATTGGGACATGAGAAAAAATCTTGTGCCTTAAGAATAAGTATTACTGTGCAAAATAAAAGTAGATAAAGCGTGAAAGCAAAAGGCAACATTAAACGGCCTGAACACAGCATTACGGAACTCTTAACATCGAGACGAACCAAGAAGTTTGAAACAAACAACAAAGACGGCAATACGAGCCATTAATCCGAACGATCCCGACAGAGATTAGTGCTCCTATTGACCCGCGCCCCTCGCCCCCTGCGCCGCGCCTTCCCCACCTAGAAAACATTTTCCCGCTATTGTCTGTGTCGGGAACAAAAAACGAATCGCGATTGACAACGTGGTCGAGGCGTTCGCGAACTTCTTGCCAGTTTCCCCTCCCTTTGTTTAGAAATTACAATCTTTGCACATAATGTCGTAAGATCGTACTTAAAAATACCAACGATCTGCCTTTAATAATTATTGAACATTATTATAGTTGTATAGCATCACGCTGTTGCAGTTGACAATACATGTCAGCTACAGTTTACTAAGCGAACACGTTTTCTATATCGACGACTTGATTTTCACATAATAACGGTTTTCCGGAAAACGCAATTTTGGAAGTACAACAATCAATATGGTGTATTTAAAATCGTCAATCAATTAAACCTACAAAACCTTTAAAAATTTTTATATAAATTGAAACATTAAGAAGAAAAACATTAAACATTTAATTTTTAATAGGTAGAAAAACCAATGAAACCACACAAGTCGAGGGCTTTTTATATAATTTAGCAACGAGTGAAAATTTTTAAAACTTTTAATTACAAGTTTTAATGACTTTTTCAGAGACCGTCTTTAAGGTATGATATGTTATAAACTCACACCACATACGACTTATTTCTAACATTAATATGGTATTAAGAAAGGTTTAATGAGTTTTGTTGTTAAAATATACCAAAGTCCTTTAAATCATTACCTAAAATTACTTATGAAATTTATGGGTTCTACTTACTACTACTTAAGTAATAACTAAAACTTGTATACTTTTTCTTTAAATGCCTTCAATTAGATTCGAACTTATAACTTCTTTTTGGATGTCAATATTGTAATTGTGCGTATAAAGTTATTTGCTCTTTCAGTTTCTCTTTCCTTTCTCTCGTATACTGAACAAGGCTAAAAGTTTTATTTCAAATTAAAGGTTTATGATAATTGCGAAAATATTATCATAACACTAATGTTAATTAACTCGATATCGGCACAAATTATCACTTTAGTCAAGTTGTGTTTCATTCAATTTATTGTCGGACCATAAAGCATTTTTATATATGTTATTAATTACTTTTGATGTTAAAATTTAAAACATTTTGTTTTTGTTCTTTTATAAGCAATTTTCATAAGAATGTACAGATCGTTTCTCTACGACAGTTCCAAAGTTTTAACATTAAGTAATTTCAGGAGATATTTGTTTTTGAACAACAATTACCAACAAAGTCTTAAAATTACTTAACATCGCACTAATTTCTTTTTTAACTATCATTCTGACACTAATCTTAATCTTTTATCGTTTTTACTAATTTTTTTTGTCTGTATTGTGTTGTTATGTATTTTTACGTGAAAAGTCCAGCTTTGTTTATGTTTAAAATATTAATTACAAAACCCTTTTTTTGTAAAACCTCGCCATTGTTAACGCGTCCATTATTTGAAACAGACTCTTGTTTGACATGGGTCTGTACTTTTATTTTTGTCTGTTACACAAATTCGTAAACGTAAAGTTAGGTTATTTAAAACAAAGTCATTAAGTTTGCAGCCTTTTTGGGACAGTTCTGGAGATCTATGGACTTTTGGTTATTGTGGAATTGAAAGTTTCGTAAAGTATTTGCCTTTAAGGCAATTGTTTAGTAGGTGTAGAGCTGAGCGTGCGCAGGTATAGAGCGGACGCCTGTGGATGCCGTCACGCGTCCGCACCGCGCATACTGATGTTGGTTCGCGCTTTGAACATAAACTCAGTTTTATTCATAGTAAACCACTGGCCAAGAGGACAAATGATAGTTCAATGGTTGTATGTTAACGTGTTATACGCTATATCTTTTCAGAGACATGTATCTATGTATTGATTCCATGCATTTTATGTGCAGAACACTTCATTAGTACCTAAATAAACGGCGCCATATTTACATAATAGTCTAAGAAAATTGTTGTAATCTTCTCTGATTCAGTATATACTATAGACGACAAGAGTTACATAGATATCATGTATTTTACTATTATAAGATAATCGCTTACAGTTTTATGAACGTCTGCTTTAATGTCATTGAGTATATCATCTTTAACTAAACTAAAAACTATATTACAAAAAATTTCATTATTTTAATTTAAAAAAAAATCATAAATGGCATATTTTTAACATTTGTTGTACACCACTTCTTTGATCAAATTTAAAATATCTTAGGTAAATACATAAAAATTTTAATAGGAAAAGCTATATATAATAGAGATTTCACAGGTTGCAGTGATTATTTAAATTCAGTATTCTCTAAAGAAATAACATGTATACATAAATACTTTTGGTATTTTTATGTGTAATTACGTGTTTATAAATACTCGAGAATAGCGTCCAACGCTAACATTTGTACTCTTCGTATGATTATTTATTTATATTATATAATACAGGCATAAGTACGGAGAGCAGATTTAATGCCATAATAGCATTATCTACCAAAACTGTATAAGGCAAGTGATATTGTAGGCAGGTGCATGTCTAGATAAAACAATGGCTTTATTATGTTAATTAATAATGTAATGAACCCCTTCGAAACTGTATCCAAATTATTATTACGTATCTAAATACAACAGAGATACTTGAACATCATTTCTCGGCATTCGATTAGACACTGCTATAGTAAGCTACACGTATGTTAAATACAACTTTATACAATGCTTTAGTCCAAAGATTTTTAAAATAAAATCGATATTGTGCCAGCGGTATATTTGTATTTTATTTAAAGTGGACTTAAAAAGCATTGCCCATTGCCTAATAAAGCGCAATAAGGCCAGACGAGAAAAGTTTAATACTCAATTCGGCATCTGGCCAAATGTGAGGATTAAGTCTAAACATTTCTTTCAGACTTAGTGATGGTTAAAGTGTAACAATTGACTATTTGCAGACTATTTAATTACATAGATATAAAATTAACGTTTCACGTATGATCATTAAGAGTTTATAGTTTAAACGTTTTATATAAATACTAACTAAAGACCTAACTAGGGGTTATTAAATGCTATAGATCTTAGCAATCAGTCTATTAGTAAATTTATAAATATATTCTATAACAAATAATAATCAATCCGTCATATGATTTTTTTTTATTTTAATAACACAAAATTATCTTAACATTCTCTAAAACTATTTATAATAAATTATCGGTTGTTTAGTCTTTGATATGGAGATTTAATAAAGTTCAATAGATTATTTAGAGGTTGTGTTCTCAATAAAAACTCGTTATATCTAGTTGTTTTTTTTTTGTCTTTCCCCTTTTTCCCATTTAATTTCTTGGGGTTTGGGGCAGTGTGTCAGTCTCCATCTGTACTAAACACACTGCTGAGGTTTTTGGCAATGGTTTTTACAGCCGACCGCCTGCCTGACGCTAACCCTCATTGGGAATGCCAGTGATATTTAATTTCTTAAACCGCACGTAACTAGAAAAGTCATTGGTGCGAAACCTGCATTCGAACCCGCGAACCCCGATTCGGAGGCCAAGGTCCGTAACCACTAGGCTATCACGGCTTATCTTATCGTTATATCTAGTTGTAAAACATGAAAATTTCTAATCATCAATGTAATAAACATGTGTTTGAAATAGTAGAGCAGAATGTAGCCGTCCGTTTTATGTATAAGTCCTGATGCGCTAAATTATTCGTTTGACTAACGGGACGTGAGCATTTTACTAGATTCACCGACGCGATTAAACGCCTTTGTACCGGCTAGACTAAATATCGCTATTATTTATTCATAGACGCATTTACCGTTATATAAAATCTGTATAATAAAACATATAACCTAAAAAATCGTAATAACAACAAGTTCCTTGTTTAAGAACTGTCACCTT
The DNA here is from genome assembly GCA_018247975.1 of Parides photinus. NCBI lineage: Eukaryota > Metazoa > Arthropoda > Insecta > Lepidoptera > Papilionidae > Parides > Parides photinus. The sequence continues at coordinate 9,726 of DWHU01002376.1, forward strand.
TGGTCGTAACTTCATTATAACCAATACGTTTTTAAATTAAGCATAATGTGTTACTGCTTTTGACACTTACAAAAGGTTTATTGTGCAAATAAAACAATAATTTCACTGGTTTTATTGCATTTATTACCACAATTATAAAGCTTCGCTGCAGTTGAGAGAGGAGAGACTGGCAGAAACCTTGATATATGAAAGTAGACGTCATAGATTTTTCAAGAACATTAATATCCGCAACCATTTAATCCGTTTAAATAAAAATTGTAGAGAAAGAACACTAGCAAATGAAAAAAAAACAAATTGTCCCATAAAATTTATTTACTACTGATGATAATGAGATTAGAATAAATTCATAGGAAATTTG
>DWHU01002377.1:0-10083 GCA_018247975.1 Parides photinus
ATTATATTCAAATATTGAATAATGCAATTGGATGGTGATTTGGTATTAGAAAATGCTTGTAGGTTGTACATTCTCCTTACAAGACTTATTGAAAGTTAATAGTTCAATAATGGCAAGAAATTGCAAGTCTACTATAATGCGGTAGAGGGATGATTGTTAACATACCAGGCCAGTGGTCAGCAAACTTGTCACCCAAAAGAGCCAAACATAAATTGTAACTAATCCAAAATAACTTTATTTAACTCGAGTTTTTCCTCAAGACATTACTACGGAAATATATAGATAGGAATAAAAATATACAAGCGAGCTTGCTTCTGTTGAGTAAGTCTTAGTTTGGACCACACTAAATAATTATGACATTTGATATCATACTCATTAAAAAATAACATCTAAAATATACTAAATATACAACCAGTAGCATCTTCTGTTGCAAGAATAAGTGAGATTTGAGTATTTTTTAATTTGGGGTACGATTTCTATGTTCCCATTGTGTTTGTCCTTAATACAGTTTCTCCGTTTCAAAACTGTTTACTCGACTCTTACAAGCTAAGGTAATAAGTTATATTCAGTAAACATTTCGGAAAGACCGCACTTTACCGACCACTGGAATAAGCCATCTATAACGTGATTACCTATAAATTTTAAGATTTGTTATAACTTTGTTTTGAAGGAAACAATAGAAAACAAAAAAATCCGCAATTAAGGAGTAATACACTTTGTTATACCGTGATTTTTCAAAATTCAAACTGCATGTTTTTTTTAGTTCGATGGCTGAGAAATAATCTAGATTTTAGATAAATTTTTTAATCAAAGTATCGGATAAATTGTTGAAGAACGTATCTACCATGTTAAAAGAGAGTAAGTAGTGTGTGTATTTCCTTTTGTTCTTATTTTAATTAATTAAATTTTCCTTCCATGAAGTTTTGAATATTCTTGCAGTTAATTAGAGAACCTCATTCATATAAATAATGGTATTAGAAAATGCTGATTTTATATACCACTATCCATTAGCTTTCTACAGTAAGTGTAAGTCTATATGCTGGACATAATTGTCCATAAGTAATTGGTATTACTTTCTAGATAAAAATGTATATACACTGTTTAAGATATTTGTTTCTTTTCGGATATAATATAAAAAGTTAAATAATCATGTCTATACCACATTTAATTCATTATGCTTTCCGATTACTAATAAAGCTGGATTTCTCGTGTATCTTTATAGATATATTCATTTAATTGTAGGTTTTAAAATGAGGTTAATAATTGTCATAGTTTCGAGAAAGGGCCGAAAACTTCGAGTGAGAAGTGTGTATATTCAAAACACAAATTGTAACATTAATTATTGTTGTGAAAGTAAGATTTATTACTCCTGTACCTTTATTAGCTCACGCAAACAGGGCAAGTAGGCATAGATAAGTAGTAGAGTTCAAATCAATTTGAGTTATAAGTAATTAAACTTTTATATACACTAGATGAAAATTTTTAAGATCAAATATTTTCGGTAGTTATACCTAATAATAAAAAAAAATTGGTGAAAGATTTCAATACAAAACTTTCTCAAATATCCAATGGTGATATAACCTTGAGCATACAACTATTATATAGTTATGATTGTTCCTGTGGAAATAAATAAAAGTGTACTCACCATTGGCTGCTGTTGATCAAATATGCCTTGCTCCTGTCGGTCCAACATAGAGTTCAGGCGTTGGGCCTATAAGAAGAACAATTTGTCTTACTTATTATCACCACAGAAAAATGACAATGGAGGTACTAAACCAGTGTTTGAATGTATGAATAATTTATTAATGGTAAATCTATTTCAAGTAAATATTTAGATAGTCACCATTGCAGAGCATATTTCAACTGCCAAACAATAGTGCTACAAACATTATTGTGTTCTGACTAAAAGGCAGTTGTCGACAGTAAAATTACTATGATAAATCAACTTTGACGAGCACAATGACATTGATAATGTCATAAGTTTTAAATAGAGCCACGTTATGAAGGGGCGTACCACTTACTGGTACCGAATCCAAACTGGCTAATTAAAACGTATTTCAAGTTGATCACTTAAATATATGTCGGAACCAAAAAATTAAACGAACCTGAACAAAAAGCGTATTTTCCTGCTGCCGTCGGCGCAGTTCATCGTCCTGCAAACGCATCCTCTGCGAGAGCTCCTCTTCCTGGCGCAGCAGCTGCACGCGTTCGGCCTCGCGCCGCTCGTCCGCTGCACGTTCAGCCATCTCCCAACTTCTCTTTTGACGCTCGCGGTCCTGTTCGCGTTGGCGAAGTTGCTCGCGCAGTAACTCCGTCTCATGTTCATACCTACCAGATAAAAAAATGTTTTTTCATCATATATCGTCCTAATCAATTTCATTTCATCAACATTGTACTAATTGTAAATGTACTAGGATTACTTTACTAGAAAAAAAGTTTTTTGTTTTATTTGGTAATATGTATACTACTGATATGAAGACCATTTTCTGCAGGTTTATATAGTAATAATTTATTTGTCACGACTATTTCTGTTTATCATTAACATACACATCACTTATCAAGCATACTTTAAAAGAATGTACGAAATGTTTAAGCGACATTCTTTTCTAACTTATATAAATGTTTTTTAAACACCAAATTTTTTAAAAAAAACTGTTGTCAAATATTTACTATTTTTATATAGTAATATGAACAATTATGTAATGAAATTCGTGTATGTTCCAATCAAGGCCCAGTGTGAAACATAAAATGTACTAACTTTGCATATTCCATTTGAGCTTCAAGTTTTTCTTCCTCAGCTGCTAACTCTTTTTTTAGTGCCTCCTCTTTTTGACGATGAAGCTCATGCAATTGCTTCCACCTTGTCCCATATTCATGTTCAAAACTATTTAACTCTGAGAAACGAGGTCCAATCTAAAAAAATACATATAAAATGTAAAAAATATTGAAAGTGTAAATATAATTATACAAGTGTACCTGAAAACATACCTCACGGGCACGCATATATTCTGGATGTTTCTTTGGTAAATTCTTTTCAGGATAGCCATCAAACTCATCTGGTTCCTCAAAGTTTTCTACAATAACTGGACGAAGCGATCTGTAAATAAATGATATACCATTACACATGCAAGTTTTTTAATTTTAGGCTATGAAAATATATTATACATAACCAGGAAACTTACGAAGTTAAGAAAAAGCATTTCTCTGTACAATTGCGGATTGCTGCTAAAGCACTGGGTTTACGAGCAAATTCCACAACACCTTCCCCTAGAGTTTTTCCTCTTTCATCTACTCTAACATAAGCTCTTTCGATCTTCCCAAAAATTTCGAAGGCTCTGTACAAGAGTTCATTTGATACAAATGGTGGTAAATTCTTTACACGAACTGCGCTATTATGGGGTGCAAATCTCACTCTAAGAGTACGACCGTTTCTTACTTGACCATCCAATTCTCTTTTTGCCTTTTCAGCATTGACCCTGTAGTCCTATAATTATAACAAACAGATTAAATTTATTATTTATTTTTTATGTTACTATTACATTCCACATTATCTTTGAATGTAATTACCATTTTAATAAATCCAAAGTTTTTCTCTTTATTGATAAATAATTCAGATGCTTCACCATACTGCCCAAAAAGATTCATAATTTCCTCTTCAGTTACATCAGATGTCAGGTTTCCAATATACAATCTGCTTCTACCATTGAATTTTACCTCTGTTTGATCAATAGGAGGCAAATCAACTAAAGGCCCTGTTAAATCCTTGAGCTTATTCGCCAACATGTGCTCCTATATGATAAAGCAAAACAAATTATTAAGGGCTCTGTCTAGAAATTTACTTTATATATTGAACAAGAAATTTAATAGAAACAGACCACACTAGTTTATTAAAGTTTGAACACATTTACTAACCAATTGTTTATTTCCTTGCTAACTTCAAACAAAACATAATATGTATATTACAATTATCAAATAAGTTTAAGAAATTAAATATCACTAGCTCAGCCAGCGCGGCTCGGCTAGCGTCAGGCAGGAGGCCGGCAGTAAAAATCATTGCCAATAACCCCAGCAGTGTGTTTAGTACAGATGGAGACTAACACACTGCCCCAACCCCAAGAAATAAATTGGGAAAATGGGAAAGGACAAAGAATTATCAAATAGCACTCGCCTACTAAATTAAAACACAAACTGCAAAAAATATACATTGTGCTATACCTCACGCTGTACTGGTTTCCCATCTTGCTGTGGTCCTCCCCTCATGCTCATGTTACGTTGCTGACTGCGTGATGAACCGCCACCTCCAGATTTGTGGCCAAATTGCTTTTGATTGCTCTGATGTTGTTTACCTCCAGGTCCACCATGGGTTGGGCCTCCGGTTCCACCTTGACCCCCTTGACCCCAAGTGCCACTTTTGTTTCCACCCCCAAAGTTCCCATTAATATTCTAAAAAAGTAAATACATTTGTATACCAGATTATCCTAAAATTATGAGTGACAATTTTATATTCACCATAATTTTAGGAACAGTTGTCATAATTCAAAATGCACAAAAAATGAACAATACACAGAGCAAATCAATATAAGTACTTTTTATTGATGGTAGGTCTCTGTTGGTAGTAACCACAAAGTTATACACCACTGCAGCTCATATCTATCACCAAACATAGTGTGCAAACATTAGTGTTCTGGTTTGATGAGAGTTGTAACTAGTGAAATTACTGGGGGTGACAAACACAGTGGTGCTGTGTATACCACCCTAACTAGTGCAAATTGATATGAACAGGAATATCATTTACCAGTGGGCAAACATCCTGCTTGTCTCCTTGCCCAAATAAATTATGAATATGTAACAATATTATAATCTTTTTTTTCATAACCTTTTGTGTATAATTTTTTTTCATTACACAAATTTAATAAAAATTCTAGTAAAACAAACAACAAAGTGTTGATGATATCATTATTGTTTATGTAGTTTTATAATTTCACAAACATTGTTTTATATTAAAAATTATGTATCAAGAACAAATTAGAGTCTAAGTTTGGTGGAAACACATTTATGCAGTATTCTACGTCTAGTTCGTTTATTTTCGCATAATAATCATTCATTTTGTTAATATTGACATCAATTATGACAATAATATGCCGGCACCACGTGAGCGCTATCTTTCGTAAAAAGGTTGAAGCAATTTAGAACTTAATTAACCGACTTTTAGATCATTGGTTAGATAAATTGCAATTTCATATTGCTCTTGTAATTGTACTGCTAAAAGATTTCACATTTGTGTTAATCATAAAATAGGAACCTTGTAACTGATCTATATACAGCCAAGCTTTAATTAGCCTCATTCACACTGAGTCGGAGCACCATTATTATTCTACTGTTTGACTAGTCGCATTGCTGCTTGTAGTTAAGTAAAACATACTTCTGTATTCCCAAATGTAATTAACTATAGATTCATGTTAATACCATGACCCTGGTAAATATTTTCCATTACGAAAATTATTATTTAAATGTATTACTAACAAAATTTTATTAAAAACCAGTGTGTAATCAAACATAATAGTGCCATGCACTATACGAATTTTTAATAAAATACTAAGTATTGCTTACCTGTTATGTATAAAAATATGATAAATTAAACTAACCTTTTGGTATTGACTCTGGTTTTGAACAGGTCCTTGTGGATTCTTTTGATCATTACCAATAGCTTTATCAACATCATCTTGAGAGTCCGATTTAGAAGTATTGTGGATAGGTTGATGTTGTTGAGGTTGCTGTTGTGACTGTGGCTGTTGAGGTGGCTGTTGTTGTACTTGTTGTTGTGGTTGACGTTGTGGTGTCGACTGTTGTTGAGTTGGACGTTGATTTTGTTGCTGTCGCTGATTTTGCTGTTGTGGCCTATTATGTTGTTGACCCTGTTGCGGAACTGGAGTAGGTGTTGGTGACTTTTGAGTAACATCATTTGCCTTGTCTTGCTGCTGTTGCGGTTGTTGTTGTGGTTGTTTTTCAACCCCAGGTTGTGGCTTCGCTGCCTAAAATTAAAGGAAATAGTTGTTCACCACAGTATTCATTTTTTGACAAAAAGCATCTACATGTAGTTTCGCGATGCGGCATATACGTTTTAAGGCAAACAGTAATTAATACTTTATTTATTAATGTGCCATTTTTAAGTTATTATTTTTCTCTTTCAATTCATTTGTACAAATATAACCATTGAGTTACGATAGATGTAATATACAGAATATATTATGTTAGTAACTGAATAATAGCGTTATAGTAGTTATGAAAAAATATTGACAAACATTTTTAATGAAAAATGTTAGAACATTACATTTTTTACACCATCATAACTTGTTTTACTTTTATGCTAGATGCACATTCTACGCCCTTAAACAAAATGGCGGGCAATGTTGTAACGGAACAGCAATGTAATGCATACCGTCTTATGAGCAATAAACAATAATAAGAATTAAAAATGTAGTTTGTATTTAAACCAGAATAACAGTAACCTAATAACTACGCAAAAAATAAGATATTTTAGATTAAACTAGCGGTACCTCATTACTAGGTCGTTGACCTCCTTGTCCATTATTATGATTTCTTTGATTATGATCAAATCTAGAATGACGAAATCCTCCACGGTTATTTCCTCGACGACCTCCCTGTCTTTGTGGCTGCGGAGGTCCACCAAATCCCCTATTCCCATACTGATTCACACCTTGCATTTGCATATTTTAATAACTGCACTAGTTGCAGGAAAAGCAAGAAACAATGTGGTGGTTAGAGTTTAAATAGTTTAAAGGTTAAATATATTTTGTTTATATTGTATCTTAAAACACGATTATTAACTATTTTGATAAATAACTACGAAGCAAACTTTCAAACGCCACACGCGATGCAGGAATGAAAGATAAAATGGCGGACATCAAACAGGAAGTCGCTGGGCGTCGTACAGCAATTCATACCATTACACGCATTACGTATATTTATTCATTTAAATATGTACGTATTGAAATCATATTTTAATAACGCTAAATTAAATTGCACGTGTTATCGTACTCATATTTACCTTATGTATAAATAAATTTGTACAATAATTTTATTTTAAATTAACAACCACCGCATTACAATGCAGCACTACATAAATAAAAAAAAACTATCTTTAGGTTTGTAAATGAAAATGTATGTGCAGTTTCAGATTTTAATAAAAAATGCTATACATTTTAAACACTGAGGTGGGATGTACATAAATGTTAACCTTAAGCGATGAAATTTTAAGAATTGAGTTGTAAAGAAATTATCTGTCTGCATAGCCAGTCATAGTGTTTATCAATAAATATTATATAAATCGACATAAAAACTATAAAACTAATTCTGGTCACTTTCAGAAGTTAAGATAGAGAACAAGTATCAACTTGAAATTAAGGCGGAAGTTAATTAAACTTGTTAGAATTTACATAAATTTTCGCGCTTGTTATTAAATTTATTATGGATGTTAACAGTGAAAAAAATGTATCTGAAGATGTTAAGAACTTGGAAACCAAATATCCTTTGCTTCCTTTTGAAAGGCAAATTTTTATGGATATTCAAGAGAGTGACGCCCTTTTAATTACAGCAAAGTAGGTTACATTTAGTCTAAATATTTCGAATTTTTGATATATTGTTGATATGTTACTGATGGTAAGTTTTGATTGTAGAATATCGTCAAGATATTTGCCACCAGAGCACTCATTTCTGCTTGCAAACTCTTGTTAACAGTTATCTAGTATTAAAGATGATAATGATACATTAATTGAAGGTATCAATTGGGAACTAGATCTTGACACAATGTAAATATTATTATGCTCAGTAAACATACTAACTGAAATTATTTGACTGAGGTCAGGTACAATCAATCACTCATAAACAAACCATGTTTTTGATAAGATAGTAAACATTATCTTGCAGAAATCTTTTTAATTATTATTTTAGTTGTAGTAAGCTATCTATACACCTCTAACATACACAGTGTTCTGTGCACTCTCATATTTTAACAAAAATTCTGTTCTGGCTGCTGATTCATATTTAGCTAGGTGAGTTTACCATGCTAATAGTGAAACTCGCCAACATATGCCTCAGGGATCAACCCAGAGACATTATAGTTTTACACCAAGCTGTTACCCACTGCACTATGATCACAATTAATTCTTACAAGTAAATAGTTGTTATATCTTTAGTAAAATCAGAGTTAATTTTAATTGCATATATTTTTATCACATACACTTAATATATTGCGGGACAATAAAATTTTAAATACTTTACTGTCCAACTCATTCCAAAAACAAAATTCCGTAACACAAAATTACATAAAATTTGTTTCCAGGGGTATTAACTACAATAATATATTATCTAACTTAATATGGGTATATAAAGAGCCCAGTAATTTAGTATTAGTTATAAACAGCAGTGATGATGAAGAAAAGCTATTTACATCAAAATTTAACTTACCTTCACTGCCAAATAATGGATCTGAAAGGTATTTTCAAAACAAAAAATTTTAATTTTTTTTATTTCATAAAATCTGTATTATTTAACTTATCACAATTTTTTCAGTAATTATATAACATTTTTTTTTTTCAGGACAAAAGCATATTTAGAAGGAGGCGTTTTCTTTGTGTCAACTCGCATTTTAGTTGTTGATTTATTAAAGAATAGAGTGCCTGTTACACATATCACAGGCATTTTTGTTTTAAGAGCACATACAGTTTTAGAATCGTGTCAAGAAGCATTTGTGCTTAGACTGTACAGACAAAAAAATAAAGTATGTGGCCTTTCAATGCTACAAAGTAAATATAAAGGCATATATTGCCAGGAAATATGTTAAAGAGAACCCTAATAACTCTTATTTATAATTACAAATAAACAATCTTTTTAATTTTAATAAAACACTGAAAATGTATACATTTTTGTTATAGATTTCTGTATGTGTATAATAAGGCACATTTGCACTTTTTCAGACTGGATTTATAAAGGCATTTTCTAACTCACCAATATCATTTACTTTTGGATACCACCAGGTTGAAAAAGTTATGCGGGCACTCTTTGTAACTGAACTTTTTTTGTGGCCTAGGTAAAATACTTATTAATATTATATAACTTACAAGAAAATTTTAATTATCTTTTTCTATTTGAATATTTAAACTACATGTATTAATTGTATCAACATTTTTTTTTTAATTTTGTTTGTATATTACTTTCCAGATTTCATGGTGTTATTATTCAAAGCCTTAAAAACAGACAGGCAGAAGTTGTAGAGTTACATATACCACTCACATCCAAAGCTAATCATATAGAAATGTGCATACTTGATATTATGAACTATACAGTCAAACAAATAAAAGGAATAAACCGAACACTTGATATGCAGGTAACTAACATCTAAAAGCAAATAAAGAAAGTGTTTTCATATTACATTCACTATTTATAAATATTACTGATAGTATTAATTTTTGTTATAAAATAAATATGACAGATATATGATTGTAATGTTTGATTAAATTACAAAATTTATCAGCTTTTGCCAAAATGCAGCAATAATGTTATTGAAACTAAATACATGATTTGCATTGTATTGGCATATTTTAAACAGCTATTGTGAAACAGACGCAAAATGCTTGCCTGATAATGGTTAGTTTCCCTTGACTGTAAGACCACATGTTAATAAACATATTATTTTTTTGTTGTGCACTGAAATATATTCTATTTTATATACTCCTCTGCCCTTTGTTGCGTTTTGTTATTTCTTTATTTCTATGTAACGTCTTGTCATGTCGAATGTTTTCGTTCGTCGAATCTTATGTTATGCATTAAATTACATACATTGCTTATTAATTTATGAGTTCTAATTACATATTTTTAGTTGCGCAACGTATTAGAAATTTGGAGGTCTTAACAAATAAATTTTAGAGCATGGCTCTAATTCTTACCTGTCGCGTCATATTGTGTCCTATAAAATTACAAATGGCCTTATTTAGTACTTTTTTTTACACAGTTGTATGTTTTAATAGTTCTTCTGTTTCTCATAAGGAAATAACTACAGAAAAC
>DWHU01002378.1:0-10083 GCA_018247975.1 Parides photinus
CTGGGAGAGAATGCCCTTTGGCATTAAGTCCGCCTTTTTGTTCATTTTGTGTGTGCAAATAAAGTTTTTTAAATAAAATAAATAAATAAAACATTATGGTAAATTAGCAATAAGAGAATGTAGCTAGCTAAGTGCGTAATGAAAAGACTAGAAACGAATTGAGGACCTCATTGTTGCAGTGAAAACTCGTTTAAAGCATTTACTTCAGATAATAGATAATATGTTCCATATTTCCAGTAACTTAATTAAATCCAGCGCTTTACAAACTTAGTATATGTTTATATTTACATATTACAGCTTTGCCATCATCATAAGTTAAAAGTATTTAAAAATACAAAAATGTAACATAGAAGAAGTGAGCTAGGATATTTACACAACACACTTCACTTATTTTCTCAAGACACAAAGTACAGGTATAGTCTTCTTTAACACTGATTGTATTACAAAATACCTTAAAGCTACTAATCCTCTGAACGCCTCGTTTGGGATACGAGTGAGCTGGTTGGCACTGAGAGACAGATCAAGCAGCTGCTGCAGGCCAAGGAAGCTGCCCTGGGAAATGCTGCTGAGCTGATTGTAAGAGAGGTCCACCATAAACGTGGTGGGTAGGTTTCCAAATGCCGACTTTGAAAGGGATGATATGTTGTTATACTGTAAAAAAAGAGATACAAAAAATTATTATACTGTAACTATAGAAAAAAATATTTGTAAGCAAATGGTTATTAACTTAAACTTAATGTTATAGGTAATGGTATCAAAAAAATAAAAACCAAAAGCACTTTCAATTTTCCTACTGTTGGGACTAGTGAATATGTTTCTCTCTTAAAGGAGAGACTCAAGTTATTTTTGTGCGAACCTGGACCTCTTTGTGATATGAAGAGCGTTCGAACTTTCAAACTTAGCTATGACAACTTTACTTTTACTGGTATCTTAACCTTAGTTTAACGAGCTCATGCTCATGTTACCTGCAAGTATAGGTATTGCAAGCTGGACAGCGCATTGAGTGCCTCCCATGGCGGCGTTGTGAGACCGTTGCGACCGAGGTGGAGGTGCTGCAGCGTCAGCAGCGGGACTAAGGAGTCCCCACGCAGAGCGTCGCCAAGCTGGTTCCCGGTCAGATCGAGACGTAGCAGCGCATTCATGCTCGGCCAGGTGTTGCTCCGGATCTCGGACAGGTTGTTGTAAGCCATGTTCAACTCGCTGACCAACAATACAGACAAATTAAATCACGCGTGATCAATCATCGTCCTGCCCATTTCCTAATTTATTTGCGGTCGGCGCAGTATGTCAGTCTTCTCCATTCATTCCTGTCAGACGCTAACTCATCATTCACCTTACACTGCATGTCATCTCTCACACAATCCATCCATCGTTTCTTTGGTCTTTCTCTTCCTCTCCAACCAAACACATTCATACCTAAAAATTAATAAATCAAGCGTGAGCTTTGGGTAAATTAAAAGATTGTGTGGAAATGATTCCGTGAAAAGCATTTTTCGTGTACGTGTGACATCTATCTGCTTGCACTTGGCAAGTATGGAGCAGCCTCCGTAGAAGAATGATCTTAGGCCCGCTCCTCTAAAGAAAGCCTGGGCTCTATTAGTGTGTATGAATCTTTATTTCTTTCAGTGCTTACATCATACACTCATGGCTTACCCTAAACTGATCGGTATCTGAAATATCTTGTCGAGTTGGTTGTGGGAGACGTCGATCTCACGGCAGCTGGCCAGCTTGGCAAGTGCACCGCGGGAGATGTCCCGCAGCATGTTGTGCGAGAGGTCCAGCTGGAGGACGGTGGGCACAGCTCCGAAGGCAGACGGCTTGATGCGCTCCAGTGAATTGTGGCTCATGTTCAGGTACCTGGTGGTGGTGACACGTTACTTAACTGCACACAGATTGTAAGTTATGTAGTAACAACATTTTTTTATACACAACACCAAATTGTACAAATCTCGCTACTATACCAATATCATTACTTTTCAAATGGATACATGATTATGATTGTGTGGCTCTTGTATTAGAAATGGGCTGGCCATGTATGAAGGCAAAGCGATAACAGACGGACAAGAAATGTAACCGAATGACTACCAAGAGAAAAAAGAAAGCAATGAAGGCAGAATAAAGATAGAGCGATATATTTAAGAAAACATATCCATCCGAATGAATGCGAAAAGCGAGAGATAGAGAGTATTGGAGAAAACCAGAGAAGGCCTTTGACGCAAAGGCGACTTCTGCAAAAGACATAAAAAAATTGTCAGTTTATAATAGTTTAGTTTGCAGTTATAAAAGGCTTATTACACTATGGTCCTATCTAGACAGTGTCCGGTTACAGGACCTACCAACATTTAATGTTTATATGTATGAATAAGTCTTTCGTAATAAGTTCCGTTTTAATGTTAGCCAATAGAAATGATTACCTCAAAGAGAACAGGTTTTGAAATACGGCGTTTCCAATTTCGTTGATATTGTTGTGTGAGAGGTCGACGGTGTGCAGCTCGTAAAGTTTAGGGAAGGCTAGCTTCGGCACCTCCGTGATACTGTTGAAGGTCGCGTTCAATATTCGGATACCTGACATGTTTTGGATTGGAATCTGTGAAATAACCAGTTAGCTTAGCAACAGGAGAAAGATATCCTTAAACTGCTGAATAAATAACAGCTTTAAATAATATTCTTCTTCCAACAATCAAATCAATGCATATTTGCTCTTCAATTAAAAATCTCCCATTAACTCTGAAGCAAAATACCTGGTTGAAATCAGTGAAGAGGTTGTAAGAGACATCTAGGAGGAAAGCGTAGCTGTTCTCGTCGAAAGCAAACCGGCTGATGTTAACGAGCTGGTTGTGACTTAGGTCCAGAACCGTTAAATTGTTGCAATTTTGAAATGCTCCGGATTCGATAGTTGCCAACTGGTTGTGCGAGATGTTTACTACCGCTTGGTACAAGTCGGTGAAGGCCTGCTTCTCGATTAGCGTTATGTTGTTTTCCGCCATGTTTATTATCTAAAGAGGAAAGGGAGCAGAATATAAATTTCATTCATTGCCATATTCAAGAATTTTATCATGCACTCAATTATTTTTTATTTATACAAGCTAAATAATAAATTATATCTAACCTCAGCGTATTTGACCTGCTGGAACATTTGAAAGTCCACCTTCTTGATGAGGTTTCTAGCCAGGTCGACGGTTCCGATTCGCGTTACCGCTGAGAAAGTGCCGCGTCCGATGTTTGAGATCTGGTTATCTTGCAGATACAAACGCCTGAAGTAATAATGTAAACGGTTTACTTTACAACAACATACATGATGTTAAATAAGAAATCAGAATTACTTGCCTCAAGAATCTCATGCCTTTGAAGCTATTGGTGTCCAGTTTCTTCAGCTTGTTATTGTCCAGGTGCACCACTTTGATTACCGTATTCCTCGCGAACATACCCCTGCGAGCAAAATCGGTGCGATGTAAATATTTCGCTTATTTATAGACACTGACGAGGTGTTGCATGTGACAATAAAGTTAAAAAACGGGAATTATGTTTGAAGTTTTTATTACAAGAAATAGTTTTTTGTTGTCCTGTCATATTTATATGATCTGTCCATCAAACAGACTCGATACTTACACATAGTCTAACAAAGCAGCAGACATACTCTATGGGAGCAGCAGCTCTAAAAAATCTATCTCTACATATATTCACACATATATTCTATATATGTAGAAATATATATATAACAATTCATTAATTTATTAGTTACCTCGGTATATCCGCAATCAGGTTGTGACTCGCGTTGCACCAGCCCAATTTGGTAAGGTCACCCATGTGGCTGCCATCCAACTTAGTAATGTTGTTGTAACTTAAAAATTATAACATATCCATATTAACTACATATTTGTACAAGTGGGGCCGCTCATCTTTTTCACATGCTACAACTAATATTTAATTACTTCTGTTTTATATGTATATATAAAATGATGCTTGACTACAATTGTACCTGTTCATAAGTGGGAGAAGAAATCTAGATGGTAAAGCACATCAGTCTAGAAAAAGCCAATTCACTCTTCTCTTAAAGACTCAACTTATACATTGACAGAAAACAAGGTAGACAAATTATTCCAATCCTTTGCTGTTGACATATTCAAATAACTTGTAACCAAGATCATGAACACTTACCTCAGGTCTAAGACCTCCAAATCTCGCATACCTTTGAATTGGTTACGTTTCAAATTAGCCAGCCCATTTCCATGTAGATCCAATGTTTTTAACTTTTTTAAATTCTGCAACAAAATATTTCTTATAAGTATACTGGTGCACAAACTAGTATTTTTTTTAATATATTATAATATCTTAAAATCGCTCATTATAGCCATGAGTTAACCAATTCTGGGATCACCTGAAATGCTTCTATTGGGATATCTGATAAAAGACCATTACTAAGATGAAGCCGCAATAAACTGCCTGCTGCTTGACTGCTTCCAAATATGTCTTTATCAAGTGATTTCATTTGATGTCCATCTATAGACAATATGGATAAGTTACCCATAATCTGGAAAGGAGAATAGTATTTAAGAATAAATATGTGTAAACAATGTAAGATTATGGTAGTCGTATATCAACCACTGGTTATCATCTATGCAGGTGCTAGTTTGCACCATAGGAGCATTAACTGACAGGTAAACATGAGGTCTTCTCATAAGTTTGTCTGTTAATAAAACATTGTATTCATGGATTGGCACAGTTGGTAATGTTAATATTAATTTACCTACCCGGAAAGCTTCTTTAGGGAACGTTGCCATCTTGGTGTTAACCATGTGAAGTTCTTGCAGTGTTGTGTTCACTCCAGCGAATGCATATTCATCAATGGTTTTTATCGGTGTATCAATTATATGCAACACCCTGACAGTTGATCTGTGAAACAGTGAGCCGAAAAGGTTGGCTGAAAGTGTAATTTAATTTCAATTAGTGTAACCAAAGAAATAATAAAAATAAAACTTAAAAGCCTTGTTTCTTTTGTTAAATCTTTATAAATAATATTATATCAGAAATAATTTTTAATTTTATTTTAATCCCTCGGATTCTAAAATGCATGTAGCTTCTCCTCTACTAATCAACTATCAAATAAATGATAAAAATATTGAGGATTTATTTGTCTTCAGGAACTAAAATAAATTTAAGAATCCTTAAATGTATTCATTAAAAATACAATAACTTTGAATTATCTTTTACATTTTATTCCTATATGGTACATTTATATTATTTATGTATTACTATCCAAAATATATAATAATGTATCCAAAAGTTACAATTCAAATGTTTTTGTCCCAAAAAAATGTAGTGTGGTACTTATATGCAATTAAAAGATGCTATTTAATCAATCGAAAAATTCTTACAGATTTTGCATTCTCTCAGCACAAGCTTTTCAATGGGCAATCCTAGACCAGCAATGTTACCTATTCCCACACTTAACACTGCAAGACCTACATTTTCACAACTAATATGCAACCCTTCATCTGTTCCCTTTTCACAAACACAAGGGTGCAGCAAGTGACTCTCAGACTTGGGGCAGGGATAAGCTGGTCCAGGCGGAATATACTCTGTGCTTATTACACCAAAAAGTCCTATGAGCACGAGATACATCCGCCAATTAGTCATTGTGGTGGGAAAGTGATCTGAAAATGTACAAAAATGTTTTACTTAATAAAAATATCTAATAATTACATGACATCTTTAAAAAATACAAAAAACCAAAAAAAAAGATTTAATAACAAATGTAAATTTATCTATCATAAATCTAAATATTTCAAGTAAACAACAATATATTTTTAAAAAGGAAATAGTATTGACAGAAAAGATTTGCAAGGTCAGACAAACTAGTTTTCTAGTTTGAACAAATCGAATAATAATATAATGAATAAGTAGCTTAAGATTGTTGACGGTAGTCCTTGGCGTTAATAATGCAAAACAAAGTTCCTGAACTTACGATCAAATAAAAACTTTCACCATGATTCATTACTATGTATTATATTTACCAGCGAATATTCATTGAATTAACAACAATTAAAGCAAATTATGCAGTTTGTGAATGAATTCTAGGTATGCAACATTGTATCTTATTTTTGAGTATACGTATTATTTTTAATTTAAAACTGCATAACCTTCCCCTCCTCCACTAAAACAAGAACTGATTGAGAGATGTGTATATTTTGACAGGTACTAAGTAGTGATGTTTGAAATAATAAATTTACGATTAACATTGATGTCACGAAATCGATGTAAAACCTTTCTGACTACATTCATTAATTTCAATAAACTGATAGTCGTCGTTGTATGGTTCTAAATTTTCAATGCTTATCGTTTTTGTATTAACGTGTAGTTTTTGTTTTTATACTTTGTTGGATGTTTGTTTAAATTAAAAACCGATAGTTTTTTTTAGTAGTTTTTTATTATTAATTTCATTTCATTTGAAGGGTTAGCAATTGTTTTAATAATTACTTCTGTAGTGTTTATACGGATTTATTAAAAATAGCGAACAGATGTGCTTTTCTAAATAACAAAGAAAATGTGTATATTTTTTCATATTTATTCCTTAACTCCGTTTGTAAAATAATTCTGATCTGGCATGTCTTTCTTCTCAAACGGGTAATATGGATGATCTTGCCAGAAGCTTGGCCACACGGACCTAAAGTTGTTGTTAAATTTAGCTGAAAACATAGAAAATATTATATAGCTGTAAATGCAGCATTTTTTATTTTTATAATACACTCAAACCCGAAGAAATAATAAAATCGACGGGTGCTTGTACACACTCACTAAGATTTAATATTCTAGAAATATCAAGATTTGATTTTATACTTATTCGCTTTTAATTTTATATATAACACATTTATTTATCACAATCGCTTATATGATCTAGCAAAACATTATGTTATAATTATGATATGATGGGACTCGTGGTCTTCTGCCAAAAAGAAAAAGTCAAGGTTATTTATACTCCGTGGCAATGTGAGGATACTAGTAACATATCGGTTTTCGACAAATGCTTCTTTGAAATAAACTCAAGCTGTGCGGGGGTCGAACCCGTGTCTCTTCGAAACGAAGTGTTTGTATAGTCACTTATAAAACTGAGCTGCATCTAAATTAATATTCTTACATAATGATTCCATCTCATCGGCTGTCAATTCAAAGTCGAAGATGTCGATGTTTTCTTCAATGCGTTCCTTGTGAATCGACTTAGGGATTGGGATGACGCCTCGTTGGACCTAGCAACCGAAAAATAATATTGTATTTGTAGACATTGACCGAATTAATAAAATATTATAGAAGTTTCACAAATTTGTAGCGATTTATACTTTCACTGCCGATTTTTTCGTTAATACGAAGAACGCTTTTGATTCAAACAAAAAAATCTGTTCCGTAACTTAAGAAGCTAAGATTCGTCTAATAGATACATAGACTTTAGTTCAGAGGATTATTTTTTACATACGAGTAGACACTAAAATAACTGCACTCCGAAAGGAGATTATTAGGACACAAACAACTTTATTGATTTAATTGTGATACGAGAGTTTATAATTCCGCTTAGATTTACAGCTTACTCTATTTTATAAATATTTTTTAAATAATATCTACCAAATGGCGCAGTACAATCTGTGGCGTAGTCTTGTTATATTTCTTCGCTAATTTTACAAGGATCGGGTGGTCCTTTTTAGGAGGTGGATGTGAATCTTTGTTGCTGAAGAGTTTACCAAACGGTGTGTAAGCCATTACGGTTATGCCTTTTTTCGTAGCATGTCCAATTAATTCATTTTGAGCTAGATTCAAGTTAACCTGGAACAATAAAATATAAGATCCAATTACTAAACGTTATATTATGTGATAGATGTAGTCTTGTGGATTGTAGCTGTAACCATTATATTATTAAGACCAATCTCTCTCTTTGATGAAATGAACTTGTTTTGCATTGCTTTATAAATAAACAAACGGCATTTAAAATTGTCTTTATCGTATTATCAAAATTATCTTTTATTAATAAAATCTATATTGGACATCTTGTCGCTATTTCTAAAATTCTTAACGTCTATAAAGAATTAAAATAAACTGACAGAAACAAAATTAAACAAATGTCATTTCTTTACATTTATATTGTTATGTAAAGCATATTTATTTAGTTATACTTTTAAAAATATATTTACGGACATTATTTTTCTTAATAAAATTGCTAGCATTAAAATTATCAATATTCTATCGTGTAGATGGCTTACAGAACAGTCCAATATTAAAGAATATTGACAATTTGTGTTAGTTATTGACAATGTTATTACTTACTTCAACTTGCAATACTGCCGGCTTAATATCGCAATTGGCAAGCAAACGATCGATCTGGCTGATGTTGAAGTTTGAGATGCCAATGGACTTTGCCAGGCCTAGCCTTTTCGTTTCTTCCATCATCTTCCACGTGTCCACGTAATCCACTACATCAAATCCGCTATTGTCCGACTAAAGTTGTAAAATTTATTAAAAACACAATCGCACAGGATCACTGATTACTTTAATGTTTTCTATATCCTTTATTTATTATTAACAATACATAAACTACCATGAAAGTTTTTTTAGCCTTCTATATGTTCCCACTGCAGGGACTCGGCCCTTTCTCATAATGAGAGAGTATTTGGCCTTAATCCACCACGCGAGGTAAGTGCGGGTTGGCGGATAAAGCCAGTGATATTTAATTTTTTAAAGCGCATATAACTCGGAAAAGTCACCGGTGCGCGACGGATTCGATCCCGCGACCTCCGAATCGGAGGCCGAGGTCCCAAACCACTCGGCTATCACGGCTCCCTGATAATCATGAAAGTTTAATTAAAATGAATTATACATACATTAAATGCAACTGGAAAGTGAATGAGAAAGAGATCTACATAAGAGGTGTTCAGACGGGCCAGCGATTTTCGAATTGCTTCCACTACATTCCTTTGCTCATTCAGCGCGAGCTAAAATATTAATAATACTATTAAAATATATAGATTAACATAGATGTTTACTTAAGAACATTTCAAAACACTTTCAATGTAACTAAAACTTTCAGATCTTTTACATGTATTTAACTATTAACACCCCGATTTTTCGAGTGCTTGATAGCTTACTAACATTAAAAATAAGAGAGTACTAAAAAGCTGTAGATACTTGGTGATAACGTAAGTTAGGAAATTTATCAGCTCGAGAATTATATAAAAATATACGTGATAATATAATTAAAAAAAAATGTATAAGCTAAACAAAACAACCTTGGTCACAATGAAAATATTTTCCCTGGATACGTTCGACCTTCGGATTCCTTTGCCGACTTGATCTTCGTCTAAATACAACGCTGCGGTGTCAAATAATCTGCAATGGCAATATACATATAACGTTCCCATGGAAAAAAAAACTAACATTTCAGCCGAAATCACTTTTTTGCATTAACGTAAAGTCCAAATCATTACGCTTTCTCTCTAATTGACGTATTTCTATTAAGTATAGGAGCGAAGATATCCTTCAAAAAGCTAAAATAGCTAAATCACAATATTCATATAAAAAGGCGGCAAAAATACTCAAGACATGTTATACTTTTAAATTTATGGTAGAATTACATAAAATACGTAACGTTGTTGTCCTACGTAACTTTATTTAACAGACACTTTGATCAGAACCAAAAGAACTAAATAAGTGCATTTAATGATTTTTGCTTTGCGACTGGAGAAAGTGCAGTTATTGAGGCAGATTTTGATAAAAACTTTTATACCTAAAATTTTTAAGGAGATCTTACTTTAACATAGTGGCAAGTCACTAATTTGCGTAAAAAGTTAATTAGTTTAAAATGTTTACATTTATTTGTAGTGGAAAAAATTAACAATTGACATTTTTATTTTTACCTTTTTATGTAAAATATGTAAAAAATTTTGGTATTGCATCTCTTCTGAACAAGTTATAGCAATTTTTGTTAAAAAAAAATACACTAAATTGCTGTTTTTTTTTACTATAAATCGATCTTGTAATCAAGTTGTAGACATTAGAGCGGTACTACGTATTATCAAGTGTAAAGTCAGGCAATGAACTGAT
>DWHU01002379.1:0-10082 GCA_018247975.1 Parides photinus
GCATGCAGCTGAGATGAGAATGTTGAGGTGGATGTGTGGAGTCACAAGAATGGATAAGATTAGGAATGAGTACATAATATAGGAAGTTTGTAAGCGGCACCTGTAGTAGAGAAGATGAAAGGAAATCGTACGTCGCGGTACGGACATGTTTTGCGAAGAGAGGAGACGAATGTAATTAAGAAAGTTTTTGGTATGAATGTGTTTGGTTGGAGAGGAAGAGGAAGAGCAAAAAAACGATGAATAGATTGTGTGAAAGATGATATGCAGTGTAGATAAGACCATTGGGAGATGAGCAGGACAATGATGACTTTCTTTAATAATGTTAATTCTCATATGATTATACTGTATATGTTTATTTTTTAAACGATCAATTACTACTAATGTATATGTTATACCAAAACCTTCTAAACTATTAAACGAAATTTTGTTATGATACTCACATGATCTATTAATACACTTTAGTTGAAAGTAAGGTTAATTAAAACAGTTAAAGATACGAACGAACGTTAAAATGGTAAGCGATAAAAAATAGTAATATTTTAAATTGATAATACTTGAAGAGGTATCTTATACGTATTACCGAAGTACAGGTGGAGTTTGTGAATAAATTTTAATCGTACTCATATACGAATGGATTTATAGGGATCGTGTGTGAAATGTAAAGAAGCCGTCTTATTTAACTCATTCAATATCGTCAAGTCTACATGAAGGCTTTTACGGCTTTTACGTTTTCCCTGTATATTCTTTTACAAACGAATTTAATAGCGACGAAGTAAAATGAGTAATGCGTAGCATTAAATACAGGGAAGATAAATCGTAATAATTTAATTTATGGGGGAATAAATATGTATACAAAGGATATTCCATTTGATTTTCCCAGTAATTTCACACACAGCCCTTCAAACCGGAACACGGTAATGTTCGTGTGTCCTATTTGTAGTACGAGATACCTATTATTAGTAATGTATATGTCCGTTAATCGAAAACGAAAATTTTATATTAAATTAAACCGGATGGAGTTTGAGCTTTTGGTGAAGGAAAACATGTTGAAGAAACGGACATACTACAAGGAATAGCTTCTGGGAATTAGTGAAATCCGCCAACCCGCACTTGGCCAACATAAAGGCCCCTGATGCTAGAGTGTTTATTATTATTTATTTATATTGCTGTAACGAAATTTCATATAGCACAGTAATGTATGATGATGTTAACTGCTGTTTGACCGACTGATTCGTTTAACCGACTGATGCACTGGGTTTTTGGATCCGGTGTCCAAGGCCTCAGTAATGACAGGTTAAATTTAATTAATTATGGCCGCGTAGATTTGTTTATTCACCTGCTCATCACCAAATGAACTGTGCAGCCAATGTTTCAACTGCGCGTTCGCCACTGCAGGTGTTAATGGCTGCGCTCATGAGAAATGGCTACACACGCTAAACGGCTCTTTTTTTTTTGTCCAACGTAAACCCACGGACCTGATGCGTATAAGATAAGCAACGGGAATGTCATTTCAAACACCACGCGATGTTTCTGGTTTTTTTTTTTCACCTCTTCGACTAAAATTTTATTAATTAAAATTAAATTCCCTTATACAGTTGCCTCTGTGCCGTTCCGCGCGAAGAGACCACCATACATCTGCCTTTCATTTAAAAATACCCGTCTAATTAATAAAATACTGAGGTAACAGGGGTAGTAGGGGGGTGGGGTTTGATACCTTCTCCTTTTTTACAGATACAGTGTTTGACTACGAGCAATTTTTTTTTCATTAGGATTTATCAATCCTTTGCCACCTCTGAATACTAATTTTATAACGCACAGAACTTTACTTCCTCATTTAACTGTTATAATTGAATTTAACTTAAGTATTAAAATAGTACTTTCACATTTCACTGGTGGAAGGTCTTTTGTTGTCCAGTTAGGTATTATCACCCCCTCTTTTACTACTACTTCACTTGGTAATGAGATACTGTATCTAACTCCTGCTAAATTCTGATACAGAAAAGATCTGTGTTACTGACTAGGTTACTACTGTGAAATTGTAGTGTGTAAACATTACCATGATCATGAAGGGTGTAGTTAGTGAAATTACTGGAGTTTAGAGATATATCTCCAGGCGACAATTGTTGATGATGTGTATATCCTAAGCCACGTTTGTTATAGAAACTATTTAGCACCAGGTGAAAGTCTCGCTGTAGTCGTTTCGTTGGATAAAGAGTGAAGCGTTTTTTGTTGAGATAAAAATGCAAAGTTTTTTTTTTTATGCTAGCATAAGGCATTCAAAATATGATTTTACGATTTGCGATAAGGCACGCAAGGTTTGGAGTGCACTTAGTTCCCGCTATCGCCGTCACGCGCGACGCTCAAGTGGCGCTGTTGTGCCAACAAAGAGTAACTTAGCGGGAAGCCACTTAATTGCATATCTCCTTTTATTTTATTCAACGAATACAACGTTCACCTCAATATACACTCCGCCGTACAATTAAGTGTAGATACTCCCAATAATTTCAACATGACAATTACAAGTAGTCATAATTATAAGTAGTCCTATGTACCTACGACGCACGATTTACGAAACTATAAACGTCTACGTATTAATGAATATGTAATATATATAATAAGTATACGTACTAATAAACAATTTAGATTATAAATTATTATACTATAATAAACTTCAATGGGCGATCTGATTTTTATGTGCTCAATAGATTGTATGATGGATGTATATTATTATGAATATATGTTTTAATTCCCTAAAACAATTAGCACGATAATACTAAGAGAGTTTATAATTATTTTTACTTAATTACACTACTCCACGATGTCAATACTCCAGCGATGGAAGTGAAAGAAGATATACATATATGTCTACCTCCAACAACCTGTAAACTAACTGTAGTTCACAATAACATGTAAGCCTCGATGAAGACTGGAGCGAAGCGTCTCCTCATGGTCCATTCAGTCCAGCGTCATGATTAATGGGGTCGAGAAGTCACACAAACTGAATCCAATTCATTGAGTGCCTCGCATTTCGACGCTATAAAGAATAATTTAGGCAACCGACCCCCACAGGAGACCCAGCGTTCGCGTCTACCCACCTCCCGCTCTGCCTTACGGTGTGGCGTCGCGCGAGAGTGGGACAAAAGCGATTTTGACAATGCGTCGCCTATTCATTAGTCGTGATTACGGTCGGACTGGGATGAATTGACATCTGGGACGCCGGCGCGGGTTCCGCGTCATGCTTTCCCTTCGGAGCTTTCTGCTAAATTTGAAGTGACCGTCGCATTCGATGAAAAACATACAACACCACCACCAGCGGCGGTTTCCCGAACAGTCTAAGTGATGGTTAACGTACTAAATCTCTTCTGTACTATCGAGAAGATTGAAGCCGAAGTATGAAATAGTTACAGACAGATACGTGCGAAATAAAAAATAACGTTAAAAATTCTCCTTATTCAAAATAACTTATTATTATAAATTCAGCATTCGCTTGCAATAGAGTTCGCTTACAGGCTTTTAAGTTAATTTATGTACATTTACCAAGTGCGGTACTGGCCATCCTCATTGTTTGAACTTGCATATCTTCGGGAGAGCCTTGTGCCATTTTTCTTTTCCTGGGTCGTCCCTTGTGACTCGGTCCGCCGTTATAAAATTGTGATGGTGAATCACCCCCGCTGTTCATATCTTGGCATCTGTATCGAAATTAAACATACCTGTATATTTAAAAAAAAATATACTTTTATTACATCTACTGGATCAAAACCGGAAACAGAAAATAAACTTTGATACTGCTTAACCTAATTTAATAAAGAAAGCTGTGTATTACCAATTCATAAATAAATATATACTGAATTCAGTCTAGATTATGATAGTATCTACATTTATTATCTTTATTAGTAACAACTATATTAACAAATATAATATGTATAGGTATAGAAAATAAGCATTTTTTAACATTGAATTTGATGTACTACTGGTATTTCTACAATTTTTTTTTATATTTTTTGATAGCTTTGAGAACTTTATCGTTAGTGTCGAAAATATGAGAATACTAACTTGCCAGTTAAAAAAAACTTTCAATGAGGGTAACGTTTTGAAGTCTCTATACGTTTAAATGAAAGGTAATTAAGAGGGGAGCAAAATTTTTAAGATGTTTCATATTTTGACGCTGTAGAAAGGGTGCTTTATTTCGAATATGCAAAAAGGACATAATTAACTGATTTATGGTATTCGTACCTGTAGACACTGTTCATATCGTCTTCGCAATATTCGTCCATACAAACACTGTCGTAATGCGGCCGACAGTAGACCAATCCGTTCCTCATTCCGAAAACATCACCTTTAGACAGCAGAGTGCCGCAGGCGACGCAAGTGAAACAGGTAAGGTGATAAACCATGTCACGTGCCCTCATCACCAGCTCGTTAGCGGTGATACCATTACCACAACGCGCGCATCTCTTTACGCAGAACATCCTGGAAAATAATATCTTGATTGCAGCTGATAAAAGCAACGGCACTCTGAAGAATGGACCGAAGCGCATCATCACCATCGCCATCGTCACCGCATCTCGAAGATAACACTAGTAATGATGATTGCTAATAAAATACTTATCCGTATGCATGTGTTAACGTTTTTTACAAATTTCCTTTTAAACGTATTAAACAGTTATCAGCTTTAAACAATATATATTAAGTAGGAGAATAATGTTGTGAAATTTATAAAGGTCAAGTATTTTGAAAATGTACACAAAGATGATGTCATGTTTAGCAAATTTTAAATGTTTACATATTTAGTGACGATCCCATCGACACTTATCCCCAACCAGACATGCCGGG
Source organism: Parides photinus (assembly GCA_018247975.1). Taxonomy (NCBI): domain Eukaryota; kingdom Metazoa; phylum Arthropoda; class Insecta; order Lepidoptera; family Papilionidae; genus Parides; species Parides photinus. The sequence goes on from DWHU01002379.1 coordinate 4,834, forward strand.
AGCACTTCCGTAACGATGTTACAATTATACCATATGCCTCATACAAACAACCCCAACCGAAAATACTTATCAAATTGATTTGACCCTCCATTATTATCAACATTATACTTTAAACATTATTATTAACGCTTGTTACGAACATATTTTCGTTACTGCTGACAGTATTCATTCTTGATTTAACGTGTGCTCAAGATTCGTGGTTAAGGTGTAGATCTTTTAGAAGACTAAATGTTTCTGCTGCAGTCGTGTTTCATACAGGACATGTGTATGGTGTGTATGTATGCAATTGAGTTCGACAGGTGTGGGAGCCCCACAAGTGTGTTGGATGGTGAGTGACGGCCTGAGCACCGCCCGCCTTAATTACACCGGTATGCTGACACTTGACATGTCGACTGAGTCGACTTCATTTTAATATATTTTTTTAGTGAGCAAATATCCACTACTACCTAAAAAGAATTTTATACCGTTAAGTACATTTTGCATTTCAACAGAACGCTTAGCTATATGCAATTCGCTTCATGCAATTTACGCACGCCAATTTGAAACAAAGTCGCGAGTACATAGTAATTATCTTACGAAGTAGCGCTGGATAAGGGCATTTTTATCCTTTCTTTAAATACTTTTTTTATTAACTTATACCCTTACCGGTAATAGTCATCCTTGCAATAGATATTTCCATCTCTGGAGAAACAAGTCAACTCTGTGTCTAGTGGCAATCGGCACTCGCAGCATCGCAAGCATGAGCCGTGCCATTGCCGATCCACCGCCAACAAGTAGTACCTAAAGTAAAAAAAAATATTCTATCTCTTGTTATAATATAAAAAAAAATACTAATTCTTCCTTAAAAATCACACTTGCTTATACAGAAAAATTTAAATTAATTTGAAGTTGTTAAAGTCGTAGAAAACGTTGAAAAAGAATTTTTATGTGTTTTTGTGTAAGGTGTGTATCGTGAAGGAACGTCCACTAACAATGCCTACAAGAAGTATCAGACATGATGATAACGACGCACGTACATGATGCCAGTTGATTTTTTTTCTACAGTGCGAAACGGATAGTAAAAGCTCCCATTCCTATGCGAGCTTGTCTACTCATATCAGTTTACTGCTGCATTTCAATTAGTTTTAATGTCATTTCGTGCATTTTTACGCCGTGTCTGCGTCTGTTGCAAGTATAGAGATCATCTCACCTGTCCTGTATCCTCCCCCCGCAGCCGGCGCATTCGTCTGGGGTAGCAGGCGACCCCTCCAAACTCTCCCGCTCCTTAAGCATGGTTTCCTGCTCCGTGGTACAGGCAGAACCTGTCTCTGTGCCTCAAATAACAAGGCCCATTTCACTACTCCCCGGCAATTGGCCGATGCTGTCGGTGGCAGACATAGCTTGACTTATGTGTTTTTACGTTGTAGAATCAAAGCAAGATTCCGATTGTTTTGTAATAGCAAAACCTGTTGACGGATGAGAAACACGAGTTATAGTAATGTATAACTAAGCAACTATATCCTGTTATTAACGCGGGCTAGTTGCTGGCATTCAGTAAGGAATATTTCTATAATACTAGTAACATTTCCTCCAGGAAATTGCTTCTTATTTCCTTGATTGGAGAATTTCTTCGAACGTTTAACTACGGACTTATCATTAGTTTTCCAGATAATTTAATCTTCACGTAATTAATTTGGCAATTACATGTTAACCATAGCATATGAAATTATTCCAGTTGATTTATTCAATAATGGATGCACAATGGATCATTACACGTATCGATTGTGGACAATGAAACAGTAACATTGGTGTAATGCATCGTTTAAATGAAATTTCGCTTCATTTTCACATGAAAGTTAAACGGTACATGAGTTATATGCTTAATTAAGTAGTTTTAACAATCACTTTACTATAATGCATGACTTTAATTTCTTCACTTTTAGTAATACATAGTACATTGTGAAGAGAATGCAAGTCGCTTACAAAGAACCTACTCGTATTATACAAAGTTACATCCTTTATTTACATCGGAATATCTGATGTAGATGGAAATGCACAATTTGAATAGAATTTATGCATGTCTAGATACAGTATGCAGCTGTTATTGTACTTGGATATTTATAAATACATTTGCATTATACAAAAGCATCGAATATAGAAAAACATGTTTCTATTAAAAATTGGCCAGGGATGTTATATTTTATTACTCGTAGACCTTCAAACATGATAACACCATCGAACCAAATTACTTTTGTACTAAAAAAACAGTATTAATCTACTTTAATCACAATTACGTGTTATAACTTAATGATTTCTTATAATAGTCATATTTTTTTTTACTTTTTATTACCTCATATTTATATATATATTATTTAAACCGATAAAACATTTTTAATAATTATATCCCGTAATTCTAAATTTATATAAAACACTACAATCAGAATCGTTCGCAAAAATAGATACAAGAAAATACAGTATTTTACAATAACCAAAGTAGTTCTGTCTTAAATGAAATCATATTTCTCAGTTTCTCACGGTTCTAAAAATCGTTTATTTTCTCTCTCGTACAAGAGCTGTGTGTGTACACTTCATTTGTGAATTGTATATATTTTCTATAAAAGCCTTCTGAATACAAAAAGCAATGATAAACAGCGGCATGTCCCGGATAAAGCCCTATCACGGAGCTCCTTAGTATATATCATTTATTATTCCTCCATGCGGACTGGCACAAATCAGCATCCGTATACAATGGGCTCCTCTATACAGTTCTATGGAGGTTTATATCAAGCCGGTCTTTTATTGGGAGAGACAATGGAGCCTGTTTAGACCTGCTTGTTTTATTTCCGTCTGGGGACCGACTGTCGCATAAGTTTCAAAATGTAAATACTTTAAGGTCATTGTTCGCTAATGTCGCGTTCGTGGAAACTATTTGCGATCCCCTTTATACATTTATGAATATGAGCAATACTAGCTAAATTTCACATATAGAAACTTAAAATACCATATACTATATTAATCATATTGTACAAAGCAACCTTGTAACACATATTTAGAGAAAATTTATTATATACAAATAAGAATACTTCATACTGTAAACATCGCGAGGTGACTAGCTTATTTGTAAATTGTAATTTACTTAAGTTATTTCGTTTCTCTATGCGTTTCTTAACGTGATTACACATTAACCTATGAATTAACTACCCCGGGCATTGTTCTATATTAAAGCAGGTTTATTGACGAATAATTTCGTTATACTTTGTAAACTTCAGAATAACATTAGCCTTATCCGAAGTGGTTGAGAAAATCACGAACCAACACAATGCTGATGGAGCATGGGTAATTGAGGGATAACTAGCATGAACTTCCTGACCTATAGTTATATCATACCGAACATGTTGAGTTGTACATTATGGACATATAAAAAGATATGTTGCATTAATAATATATTACACAGAAACCACTAAGATACTACAATTTAGACGATTAAGCTTTTGATGTTTAATAATTGTTTCAATCTGTATTAATTACATTTGTGTATAATTCCTCTCATCTAATCAAAGATAAAAAAATTGTTTAATAAAAAAAAATGCTTCTATTACATAAGTTTACATCTAATTTATTAATTAATAATATTTTTAACGTACACAGGTCGATATTAAATGTCAATTAAGGCCAAGTGCGAGGATGTCGCGGAATTCATCTATATATAAAAATTTATGTTTGTGTGTACGTCATCAATGAACTCAAAAACTACTTGACCGATTATTATGAAAATTGCTATATATATGTATTTTTTTACGGAGAAGGTTTGTATACTATGCTCATTAATGCCAATCGCCACCAGGTGGCGCTGCAGAGTAGCAACTCCTGCCCCGTTCAAGCGATTGTCTTGAAAATCAGTATGACCATGTATTTTTACACAGAGGAAACGAATATGTATGATTTTTCTTTAAAATTATTTTTCTTAAATTTATTTTAGTTGTTGGCGCAGCAACGCGCGCCTACTACAGCTAGTTACAAATATAACCTAACGAAGACTCTATTTAATTTTAATAGAAATTTTAAAACATGATGGTTAGGTGATATTAAAAACCAACACCACCCCTGACCGGTTAATCGGATAGATGCGTTTGCGCATATTGTTCGAGCGCCAGGGGAACTCGTGACTACCCCCGCCCACAGTAACAACCGCTGTACACTTGAGCACGAAAACTTAAACTTAATCATGGTTATTTATTAAAAATTTTTTTTTTAAACGTTTAGAGTGGCATTTTTTAGACGAGTGCGCTTGACCACCAAAGGCTACATACATCACAGCGGCGTGCACAGGATTATGCTACTTGGTATGCGGCGGAGTATTAAGTTCCAAAAACTTGTAGTTTTATACATTTTTAGCCTAGCCATACCCAAATCATGCCAACAGAACAAGTCTTGTTGCAAGATATCCGATGTGCGAACGTTTTATTAAGATATCTGTGAATGGCAAGTAAAGCACTGCCTTTCTGCCTATATAGAGCGCACGCCCCTGATACATCACTTACCATCAGGTGGGATCGTAGCAAAGCGCTAATCTATAAAGCATAAAAAAAATCTTTTTAAATATAAAAAAATAAAAAAAAGAAGTATTTTTTAGTTTTTTTGTCATCCCCGAATCGAGTCGTATTCTCGAAGATGGACCCCAGGTATTATCGCTGACCCGGACAACCGGGTCCAAAATCGATTGTAGTATTGTAATCGACCCCTAGGTTGTGTGCGAAATTTCATCCCACAACGACGATGGGAAGGGGTTCTAATTAAGCTTGGCAGATATGTACACAGTACGTCGATAAAATACTTTGTTAATTAATAAAAATCATATAAAAATAGCTTGTTTCGTATAATATAGTAAAATAACCACTTTTAGCGTTACTACGTTCAGGATCTATCAGATATAGTCTTATGAATGCCATATATCTAATAGTGGGTATGTTTGATGTTGATTTTGGACATTGTATGTGTACAATAAAGTCATTAATATCATAGTTTGTTCACGCTATTTATAAGCTTACATAAGTTTAAAGATTTTATAAATGACTAGCAGACCCGGCAGACTTCGTACTGCCTCAGTCGATAGATAAAACTAAGAAATTGGTAATTATTAAAAAAAAATGCTTGCTATGAATAAGGTTTTATTATTATTTCATTCACTAAAGAACGCAATTCCGACATAGCAATAGGACTATTTTCTTGCTCTGTCTCTCTCTTTGGTCATCAGTGCGGTGGTTCTGGTC
>DWHU01002380.1:0-10076 GCA_018247975.1 Parides photinus
GTAACTCCACGGAGTTTGTCGTCGTTCTCGTTTAATGAAAGAAAAAGCTTCATTGGCTGGCTTCATTAACGCCGAGGTCTGTCTGTTAAAATTTGTTGACAAAAGCTGTTTTAATCAATAAATATAATGTATAATTATAACTATACTATTGCGGTGTAGTTTCTATTAAGTAGATGCAGTAAAATACGTTCACAAAGACAGACGCACAGCTTCCCATTACATCGCGCCGATAACATCGTGTGAGAGGAGTGTGGGAGAATGAACTTCCCTCCGTGGAAATATCTTTACGGCCAGCCCCGGACTACGAACTGGCTCCGTATAAAATAATGTACCGGAGAGATTTCGGGTTAAAGGAAACTTCATATTTCATACCGAATATAACACATACCAAGTTACGGCCCGAGATTTTCATTCTTTTACATACAAGTTTCCTTCGCTAAATTTCCATAAGCTACCGTCGTAAACTCTGCCTTATAATAAACGTGAAAATATATACATTTTTGTTAATTTTATTCTCAAAGTTTTATACGACGTAGTAATTACTCGTGTATCGTTTTCCTTTCTTCGTATCATTATTTTACGATTCGGCTCGTATTTATGCATCAGGTGATCGAAATGTTTGATCTCAAAGAAAGATTATTATAATTGCGTACAGAATGAAAAGCCTGTGCTCTGCGCAATAAAAAAAAATGTGCACAGTAAAAGCCACTGTTATAAAGCAACGATGTTACGGATCTCGTTAAAGTTTTGAAAGTGTATCCGGATATACGCGAAAGTCGATTTATATTTAAAACTATTCATGTTCGTCGTCAAACGTATGTCTACCGGCGGCTACGATATGGAGACGGCTACAGATTGAACACACACACCCAGCGTCCAACGGCCCGATGGATTCATAAAGATTTATACTAACACCAGCTGACCTGACAGACTTCGTACTGCCTTAATCGATAGATAAAAATGCTAAAATTTGGAAAAAATAAACTTGTAACAAACAAAAGGAATCTATAATTAATAAAAAAAACGCAATTTTGACATAGTAATAGGACTATTTTCTTGCTCTGTCTCCCTCTGGTCATCAGTGTTGGATCTGGTCTCTAGCCTCTGGTCATTATTTGGTTGTCAATGTCAAATGTCAAAAACAAATGTATTCCTATAATTTTTATTTGAATTTTTAACGACATGACGATCATCAAACGTTGACAAGTAAGCATAGTTTCTAAGAGAAAACTAGATAGTTGTTTTACTAATTTCCCCAGCATATTATTTTATATTTTCTCACCTTCTAAACCTTACCTGGACTTACACAAATAATTCAAAACCAAAATGAGTAAAATCAGTTCAGCAGTTCTCGAGTTTAAGCGAGACTAACGGACAGCAATTGATTTTTATATATAACATAAATAAGTTGACCTTCGGAATCGAACCGGGGACGTTTGTGTCGCATAACGTCTGTTAATTCAATTTGGTTTACGTTATAAAGCTAAATATAATAATGAACAGATTTCATAACGGATCATGGATCATGTAATGTACTTGACGTTTGTGACGCGTTTGACGATATTTAATTTCGTGTCATGGCATATAAAACGATGATTATCATCTCATAGGACACGACTAATATTTCTAATGCATTTTAATTATTTACTTTATAACCGTTCGGTTTTGTTTCGTTGTGGTCAATTAAAATTTCATGCGGTTCCAACACTGTCCCTCTTTAATTTAGACCATTATAAATTGCCATAAAAGGATTACAGTCTTTACTATATTGTGGTTTATTGATGATTCGTATTTAATTAAACCTACTGATCCCACAATTTATAATGCAGTTTATTTGTAGAGATAATATTATTAAGTTCTAACGAGTCTATATGTTTTATTATCTAAACACTAAAATAAACACTTCTAGGCAACTCTGGGTTTAGATACTATTTACGACACCACAGCTTTGATAAAGTTTTTATAAATGGACAAACCCGACAATTTTATTAGTAATAACTTTAAACAGCCTCGTATTCTCTTGTACCCCAGCCCTCGCCACACAAGTGACTGCCGGTCATAGATGACCTAATAAGTGATAATTATGGGAAGGCTTTCCTCAGATTAGACTAAAATTTCCAGAAGTGATAATTGTCTTAGAACCTTTGTGTAAGGTTTATGCGGTGGTCGGACGGCTGGCGTCCTTGCAAAGGGATTCCAGGCGCGGTTCCGTCCCCCGGAGGGCGCCCTCGGCGGCCTGCGGAGGGCTCAAAGAGGGCATGGCATCGCTTGCAGGGCTCAAATTTCATTGAATTGCCCACTAACAAAGTTTACGCCTTTGATGCTTTTATCTACATTTTCACTTGAAGTTAGTCCACATGATTTTGGATCAGCTATCATGCGAAGAGTGTTCTTATTTCAATATGTTATACGATCAATGGGTATTAAAGTGTTCTGTTTTAGTGGCATGACACAGCGAGTTAATTTTGCGTGGATAATCTTCCCATAATAAAGAAATCAGGCATACCAGGCAGTGCAGACCTTAATCATATGCGTACAAATCACTAGAGATCTGTAAGAATGGGAGTTATGTGTGCCCTGCCTATCGCAGAAGACAACTAATAACGCCCGCGGTATTCGTATAAGACATTGAACAAAATTGTAGAATGTCCATAAGACGTTGAAAGAAATTGGAGACGATCTCCTCCAGAAGCACTCGCACAACCTTCATTAAGGTTCTTATTGAAAAGTTGAAGTTTTACTGCAGCTGGCTTTTCTCTTGTAATGGGATCCAGAAGTGTCCAGAAGAAGGCTCTTAATATGCGAGCGTTTTCTTTGGTCTTCCGATTGCAGTTACGCCTTAATGAAAAAGTTTGTTAATAAATGACTTCAATAGAAGCACTTTGTACGCGGAAAGAGCAGTTTTCTCGAATTGATTACACGTAGGATCACATTGTTCATTCCGGCTGAATCAATCAGGAGAACATACTGTACAGTAATTTCAATAACAAAAACATTTGTATAATTTTATTATAACTTCAATATCTTATTTATTCTATTCCATATAAGCAATCATAATTTCTGCCGTCAAGTTTAAAATTTTGTGAACCTTCTTCTTGTCTGTCTTCCGCAAATGATCGATTAAGGTATCATAGTGACCGTTGTCTTTTAACTTCTTAATCGCCTCCTCTTTAATCGTCTTATCGTGTTTCGCGTAAACGCGGTCCCACAGCGTCTGCAGTATCATCGCGTCCAAAGTTTTTCTGCTGTAACTTTCTGCATCAACCTGTAATTTAATATTAAATCGTTAACAACGTGTATATCTATTGTGGGGGATTATCTTACCCTTGTCGTTTAAGTAACACTTTTATACATTATATAACCTGTTAACAAACGCTTACTGCTGGGTATGGCTTCCCCACCTATCCCATGTAACCGAATCAGAGATCTCCTCATCTCTAATTCTATCACACAGATATACCCCGACCATAGTCTCTCCATTGACCTCAGCGTCACTTTCAGCTTCTTCATATGTACCGTAAGCGGTCACCTCTTGTTCTTACTACCATCTCATTATTAGCAACGCGTACGAATTAAAGACTAACGTGTTTCTAGAAGCTGGACTTACAAAGCTGTACTATTTTTCCCAGGCAAACATATTCGCCGACAACTTCCAGTTCCACACAATAACTAGCAAGGGTACATCACTCGCATAAGACAATATCTATGCTCCCGGTCATAACTACGATATAATTACCGCATTGGATGTTGATTATGTATAGTTTTATATAGAAAGGAAATATTAAATGTATGAACTTGTGAATAAGATTAAAATCACTTGTAATTCAATGCATTTGATTACATCGGTCTTCACGTACAGTTCGTTCTCAGTAGCACAAAGGGAATTGTCCACGAGTTTACACCTCGGTGTTCTCGTGTGGCATTAATTAATGCCGAGTATGCTTAACTACATGGCATTGCTAGATTTAAGTGGCACTAGAGGCTGTACATCGCTCGCGGGAGTGACGGTCGATGGAGCAGCAATATGTTTGAATGGAGACCGCGTCTTATTACCAAACGCAATGACGCGGGGTCAGCGATGATAACCTGAACATTGCGAATACTTACCGTAGGACCGATCGTTGTTGGGGTCACAACGATCGTCCGAAGGTGACCCTGAGTCGCCTCGTTACGCAGATAACCATCGAAAGGATTTTAGTAGGTACAAATCTCAAATAACCTTTCCCGTTCCTGTATCGTTATAATATTTTTCTCTCCAATATTAAAAAAAATTAGACGATGGCTGTGGAGAATTCATAAAGCCTGCATGTAGCAGCGGGCGTCTATCGACCGATCATGATGACGATGACTTTAAGCTTTAGTTCTAAAACGATTGAAAATATCCTCTCGCGGTCTCGCATCCGTAGAATTTACTTTATTATACCAGGTCGATGTTAGACGCTATATTACATAAAACTGCGTGAAATACCGCATGTAAACACACTGACTAATAAACTACATAAATATTCACGACGCTATCGCAATAAATATTTTCATATTGCATGCCAACTTGTTTTATGCAACGAACCGACGAAATTAGTGAGAAGTTAACCTGGTGGTGACACGTCTACCCATAATGCTACGCGTTAGTCAGAATGGTATGCAACACGTTGTTGTACTCGTCGTTGACGTCGTCGTCGTCTTGAACATTTAGTCCGTCGGTGTATTCACCTCAATCCAGTTACAAACGTTAAAACAACAGAATAAAAAGATAGGCGCGAGCGGCAGGTAGTTAGCTAATATTTGTCCGATTCAGTGTTTGCCGGAGCCCGGACGGGCTTCGTGTTCGACGACTTTATTTGTACGGGGTCCGTACAGCACACGGGTCGATGTTAACAGCTTAATAATACTCTTTTTTACGTGAAAATACAATAACATTTATCTGTATCTATCAGTCCCCTTATACAGACGGTATTAAACAACGACTGGACGATGGGAAGTGTCTACAGGGTGTATTGATTGATAAAACCGATAAATGTCAGCACGACATCGACTTGTAAACGATATGTACACATATAAAAAAAGTGTACCATTCGAACTCGTTGAATACATAAATTTGGGTAGAAAAGATATTTTTTTTTATGATATACCTAATTTTCAAAATATGCACTTCTAGACTTCTCTTAAAAAAAAGTTAAACTAACCTGTCAATAAATGGGAATGGAGAATTTGTGTTATTTTAACAGTTTGAATAATGTTAAGAGTCGTTTTAAATGCGATATCAAATCAAGAACCTGTTCAAAATATCTGACATAAATTAGATGTTCAGTACGTACCATGTAAGTTATGCTTGCGATAATAAGAATGAGAGTCCAAACTTTGGTCATTTTCAAAAATTGTAATACAGAGATCCTTCCGTTCCGATTGCTTCAGACACGCACAATGCAGTGAGTGCGATGTAGCAGCCGACGGGGTTTTTAAGGAATCCAGTATTACATAAACATCCCTTGATGAGAATCGCGCATCTATCTTTGTTTGTGCTCATCTCTTTTGTATGCAACGAACGGTTCACGGTATGTAAACTGAGTAAATGCTTCTCTTTGACGCGGGGTCTGTTCAAAAACAAAGTCACACGACACTATAAAATACAATAAAAACCGCATACAACCTTCACAGTATCTATTTTAACCAACCCCGTCTTCATGTTAAGTAACCAATTTTACTCTACACTGCATACAAAACAGAAACTAACACACAAATAAAATGATTATTGAATGAAACAAAATTTGACTCGACCCTTAAAGGTAAAACAGCAATAGAGTTCGTGTGAAATGAAGAGAGAAAGAAAAAATCTCAATCCAATCAAAATAACAGGATTCCCACCGGTTCATTTCAATCTTTTCCACTTCTCTTCCCATTGATAAAATGACAGTTTAATATATTGCGCGAATCGAGAGGGGTTTTTTTTTATTGGGGTATATGTTTCTTCGCGTGTTTAAAGAGTAGTGCCCGGAGTTGACCTGCAGAGTAATCCTCATAGTCTACATATTATGTAAATTATATTAGTTCAGGTAAATCACTATCAGGCGAACGTTCTTTCCGGTCGGAAGCTTGATCATCAGCAAACAGACGGCCATTTCTGAACATGTCCCCAAGGGATCTCCGTTTATAACGTTCACATAGTTTCCACCATAGCTTTCCTCGATCAGATCGTCGGTTCACCTCGTTGAAAATCTTATACCACTACGTCTTCTGACTGTCAGACCTTCTGGCAGCATGACCTGCCATTGCCACTTATATCTATCAATCATTAGAGTTAGTTATACGGATCTCCATAGCCCTTTGGCTAACTTTAACTCGAACCCACGTCTCCTTTCCATACGTCATTATTGGTAACATGTCTGAGTCCAAGACTGCAGTGTCCATGCTGCAGTAGCTGGTCATCTCGAATCATATTTAAATACGATTAAAGAATAAGCTAACTAAAACTATTTTAATCAAATTATAACTTTTTGCTCGAGGCGAATAATGTGTACACATTTAATAATTTAACGAATCGCTACTTGATCTTAAAAAGGTACTCAATTTTTGATTGCAAATTTTTACTGAGGGCCTTTAAGTATAATCAAAAATATAAATTTTTGGTTACACTTGAATCATTTGCGTCGTAGAAAATAAGGTTGAGTTAATAGGGCGCAGTCGTTTCACTTTATTTTAAAAGATATCGTCGGGTGACTGCGCGTAAACGATAATAATGTTAAACAGTCCACTTAATGTTTCCTCAGCTTGGACTTAAACATTCCACACGATGAGACACCAAGTGCGGGTTGGCGGATGTCACATACAAAAAGCTGTTGTTCTTGGAACATGTCGGTTCGCCGCGAACTTTTCCTTCACCAAAAACTCAGGCTCGGTGGGAATCGAACCCGCGCCTTACCAACCCAGCTCAGAGAGCCATAATGGCCTGATGAATAGTTAATCTTAAACATCAACATGTAATAAACTGTATGGAGGGTCGCGCAGGGTATTATTTTGTTCGTGGCGCTAATTGCTTTGTTAAAGCGAAAGTTTCAAAGTTGGATAACGAATATTTAGCTCGCCGCGTACACGGTGCGAACGGATATACACACACACGTATATATAAGTGTAATAATTTGGCCAACTGTCCTGTAGCGGGACTACTCGCACTGGTGATTTATCTGCCGACACCGATCCGACTACACTTTAATAAGAGTTCATCACAATTAATTTTCTTTTAATTAAGTCTACTGTATTATTTTTAAATATTTACTTAGTTTATGCAAAATTAAATTAGGTTTTCAGTCAAAAAACTGATAGTCATAGATAAAACGTATGATAAAGTGGTAGAGAGAGGAATTTAAATTTTTAAGGCTTCAGTGGCAAATGAATCTCGTTACTGATGCCAGATAATAGATCGACAATTTCATACCTAGACGGCTTCGTAAAAGAGATATTTGCCAGTTTTGAATTTGTAAGGATAATTCACAATATTTGTTTTAGAAATGTTTCTGATACGGCTCTGACGTAATAATATTTTATTTGTCTATAAACAGTCCGTAGTTTGATTGCGTGACGTCAGAATGCGGAGCGGGGTTCGTTGTCACTTCAATTAACGTCCATTAAGATTTCGTTTCTCGTGAAATGGAGACGGGAAGAGAAATAATCGAATCAAAACGGGCGTCGTCTACCTTTGGCAAATGAACTCCTGCTCCGCTCTCGTCGTCGTCGTCGTCTAGCTTGCAAATGTAAACTTGCGAATTCAAAGCTCCGGTGAATCAGAGCTTGACAAAGTGCGAAACAATCATAGGCCTTTGATGAAACGGACTGACCTTTTGGAAACGTGCCCGTTACTCAAGAATAGTATTTAACACGGCATTGATTTCTTGGCGAGAACACAGAGTGCAAACTGCCGACTGCCTGCTTATGACGGTTTCGTGTATTATGGAACTATTGGATTCGCATTCGCCGCGGGACACAAACGCAATAACGGGGGTACGTGTAAACACTACCGTGGTCCACTGCGGCGGAGCCTTTGTTTTGTGACGAAGCCACCGCGGCTGCTCGACATCCGGCCCGTCCGCACAAATTACACCCGGATAAAATACACGTTGCCGATTGACAAATTCCAGGTTTAACCAGTTTGTGGCTCAACGCATGGACGCGATGCGGGCGGGGGTCGGGCGAACGAGTAATGGTGTAGATAAGCGAGCCGGGGGTGCCCGCACCCACCCACGGCACCAGGCCCCCGTTTGCTACTTAAATACGCGAATGGAAGTGAGAGACCGCAGCGTGAAACCCGGGTGATAAGCAGCGTGTCCGGACATTTGGCCGACAGACATTTACCGAAAATAAATTGTACAACTTAACGTATTTGTTAATAGTTAACGTCTTACTACACATTGTATAACGCGTCTTAATATCTTCTGCGTATTTTATATTCAATGCTAGTTATGTCCGGTATAAACAGCGGCCATTATACATAATCAGTTCCCACAGCATTCCAGACATGTTAACAATAAATATAATCACAAGTCTACTTAACAGTTCCCAGGGAATTCCGAGCACCTCTTAATAGCAAACCAAATCCTGACTGTTAGCTAACTATTCACATTCCAATGTATTACCAAATAATATTTAAACCTCGATTCAAAACAATAAATTCAGTCTGCAACTACTGCTCAGACAGTCTACATCTTTGTCATCTCATTTCAAAACTACAACTTAAGTTGCTCTAAGATAAATATTTTATTGAAGCAGATTACCTTAGTTTTTGATTCAACGCGAGGGTCTGCAGGAAGTAAATTCTTTAGGAGTTACCGAAGACTCTCATAACAGAGCAGAAACGACCATGGAAGGTGGTTTTAGTAAGAAAAATCTTCACAGCTGCATCAAAGACAGAGTATTATTCCACGACAGTTTTCACTTGCTGCTGATGTTGGACAACTGTTCCACGTACCTCCGGACAGTCACTTTGTGCACGAACGATCGTTCTTCCTATGGTTGCTTACGTTTGATTTTTATTTTATATCGTTTTGACGCTGCGTGATATCTCTCCGTCAGCGCCGTATCTTGAGGATTTCTGCCATGATTTAGTAATCGCCGGGTTGCAAGATCGTAAAGCAACCATGCACCCGGACGTCGTCGTGAAGGTGAAGCGTTGTTTAATCTGCTCGCTACATGTGACATAAATTGGATTTCGCCCGACAATAGCGGCACCGACGGCGTAGAAAACGAAACGATACACGTCACACGGCGACGTTGTTAAAGTCAACACACGTGCATCGGCCGCAACATATCCTATCCAAATTTCAAAAAATCGTATTATTTCAAATTAAAACAGGACCACAGTTAAACAATAACACACAGAAACTACTTAACAGCTTGTATTTACAACGCCTGTACCGCCGGCTTTGCTGATCCTAAATCAGATACTATCTCACAACTACGATCTTGATCTTTTCTTAATTGCAATGTCACACAATTAAATTCTATTTCGGAACAGCTTTATCATCTGATACAGCTGAAACCTGCAAAATAATTCTATCAGTTAAGTGTATTGGATATTCATCTGTAATGCTTATCTTATATTGTGGTTTATGAAAAGCTAGCGGTTCCATCTAACAATCAATGACTAGGCAGATCGTGGATTTTAAAATAAATACAAAATTAAATCATTATATTATATCAGTACCATAAAATACATGGGACTTGGTACAAAGAGAGACACTCTTTAGTGAATCAGCAAAGGTTACATGGGTTCCATAGTAAGCTTTCAGAAATGAGCATATGTAAATATACGTCAAGTCTCCCCCTTTATTTATCGACCTTTATCATTTGATAAAATAACATATTATTAATAACTATCATCCTATTCACGACAAATAAATAAAAAAAAATGTCAAACAAACCCAAATGTTAAAGAAGCTCTGATAGCCTAGTGGTTTGGGACATTGGCCTCCGATTCGGAGGTCGCGGGATCGAATCCAACGCGCACCGATTACTTTTCTTAGTTATGTGCGCTTTAAGAAATTAAATATCACTGGCTTTATCCGCCAACCCGCACTTGGCCAGCGTGG
>DWHU01002381.1:0-10074 GCA_018247975.1 Parides photinus
ATATTATCGAAGACCGACTAAGTTCCTAACCTATTCCTACGGTGAAATATTAATGTAATCAGGGTTAAAGATTTTGCAGCTAGTAACTATGGTAACTAGACTTAATATGTCTCAAGGCGATGAACATCAAAGTAAACCTAAACCTAGTAAGTATATCTAAACACCTCTTTTTTACATGATGGCGAAGCACTTATATGAAAATCTGGTTCGTTGCATCGATTCGTTCAGAAAAACGACATTTAATATATCAATATCAGCTTTTATAAAGACCTTTTAAAATTCTTCTTATATTAATCAAAGTAAACTTACCAATAAAGTAAAAATGTTACGTCACAAAATTTTCCATACAGATTAATAGTTTCGATGATATTATTACATATGTCGAAAACGTATTTATTGTAAGAAGCAAATTTTAGTAACGTGCAGATATTTCCAGTGTATAAGTAATAATAAACTTAGTTCACGTACCAAAAATCATGTCTTTACCGCAGGGCTATTTTTTTTCATAGTTAAAAGTTTTTAGGCCTTATTTCAGAATGTTTCTTTTGTATTAAACATTCTGAAATAAGGTTAAGAGAATGTCGTCTATATGAAACTAGAGAATAAAACATACCTTATTGAGAATATTTTAAGTTGTTTTTTAAATATAACATAAGTGAGCGCGTAATAAGTCGCCAAAGTTCTTATCAGGCACGAGGTCAATAAACGAACGCACGCCACGGAGCGTCTCCTCCTCAATGTTTATACACTACATCGACGGTTCTCAAACTTTTATTACTTAGCAACACAATATTAGGCTCTTTATAAATAAAAAAAGATTTTATAGGTACAAAAAATATTTGTATACCTTCTAAAAATCTCATCTTTGGAAAGTATGTGGGAGGACATTTTAAAGAAAAAATATTCAACCATCGTATAGATTCAGAAAAATAAAATTAATTAAAAAAAATATGGTTTAAGACTGGATTATTCAAAAGTTGATACTAATAAAGTTATATATAATGTGGGATGTATGTTGACTATGACGGACTGGCTGAATGTAATGATGTACGTAGATGAATAAAAAAACAAGACATGACGGAAAGTTTTGGAGGGAAAAAAGATGAGGATGTGATTAAGACGTACGAACGATATTTTCTATTTAATTTTAAGATTTGATGTAAAGATTTATTATTTAAAAACGTTTAGTGGGGAGTTTTATTAAGGATTTTTATTTAATTTTTATTTAGTCCACACTCCCACGTATGTAAAAAGATTATTTATTTAAAATTATAATAGTTAACGTATTCGTTACGTCTGAAGCATCTTACCTCAGCCGCACATGATGACATAATGAGATTTAAATGCGACTAAAAAATAATAAGACTTTACTTGTACATTAAATATGAGAACTTACTACTTAATATAATAATTGTATTAGTTAACTTTACCTTTCAGCGGGAATATGAAAATAGTAGGGTATTTGTTAATAAATGTAGTAGTACTACCGACGATATCGACGACTCATGATATGTATTGCGTATAAACTATGTGACACAAGGGGGCAATGAAACAATGAAACAATGAATACAAAATATAATAGATGTCCACTGCTGGGCATAGTACAAATATCTCCACTTAGAATGGTCCATCACTGCCCACATTCAGCGGCTTCCTGTGACCTTCACCAGATTGTCGGTGTACCTTGGAGGGGTTTTCTAGTACTACATCTTTCGTGTCATATATCATATAATTAGTCTCGCCTCTGGGAATGCCAGTGATATTTAATTTCTCAAAGCGCATATAATTCAGAAAAGTCATCGGCGCGCGCCGGATTCGAACCCGCGACCTCCGAGTCGGAGGCCGAGGTTCCAGACCACTCGGATATCACGGCTATAACCGTTTCTTTACACTCATTAAAAGCGTTTAGTGAAAAAAAAAGGAAAAGTTATTCATTTGGAAAAAAACTTCGTATCAGTTATGTATGTATAGACAGTGCAATTAAGATCAACGCAATCGAGCTCGCATAGATAAATGCCATAACGCTAACCGTAACTGTATGTACAGTGCTGCGACATGGAAAATTTACAGAAAAGATAAAAAAAAAACAACAGCTGTATATTGTGCTCGTACACAACGTCTACAAAGCGGAATTCTATTAATTCTAAGCGATTACTTCCCTCCTCGCAGACTGAGATAGAAAACGCATGACAAACTCATGACCTAGTGAACAAATTGCTTAGTTTTTATTACATAAATAGTCATGTATCATACGTCTCTTATAAGTCTATTTTTACAAAACAAATCGTAAATCGTAAACGAACATTTGTATTAATAAAAACAGCCTGTGAAATTATTTTAGAAAGATGAAAAAAGTCCTGTACCAAAATGTTATAAATAAAATGACATTTACAGCTTTACAGACAATAATCCTACGCTTCCTTTATTATTGGTTATTATAAAAAATAATAATTAAAATTGTGTTTGTAAATAAAATAAACGTGAAATCATTACGTTAACAATCCATTATAATAACAGCATAATCACCTACGTAATGGACTAAAATTTTGGTAACCCAATAAATTTCGACGAACGTGATTTCAACTTTCGGTAATGTGTATACATCTACATCAAAAATGGTAACACTGGCGTAATACTACACTAATTAATGGTTTTTATTACAAAGTGAAAGGACTACACAACTGAAGTGATATGATTAACTAAGCGAAATCAATTTATACTTTACACCGTAGAAAATGAATAACTATTCCACAAACTCCGAATCCGAATACGTCAAAATTCAGACCTAAAAAAACCTTTAAAAATGGTTACATATGGTTATTAATTTAGTATTTAATCTTTTCCTACATACACACAGCTGACTTAATACCTGGGAGGGATTCACGATCTGACAAACTTAGGAAATTGAAAACAAATTTATGGACATAAAGTATTAGAAAAAATTATCTAAAATTACAATATAAATAAATAAGTTAAGATATAAACGTACAGAATTATAACGTCTTCCACGAATGGGGATGAGATACATTTTTCAACTCATAAATATTTAGGATAAATCGTAACAAATATAAATATCCATCTCCTTCGTTACATATTCCCAATTGTTTAATACTATGACTATAATATATATAGATGTAAGGTTCCTCAATAAAATTATTAGACAATAAATTTAATAATTAATATCTGAAACTCCTGAATTTAGATATTATTTAAACTTTTCATGGTAAAAGTATTACTCAAGTAGTGATTTACCGTAAATAAAAACAGTTAGGAAAAAAACAACCGATGAATTGGAGTGGGAAATAAGAAAGGCACTTGACTAGTCACATGACTGCGCGGACGCATGGAAAGCGGCAAAAACTAGCAATCGCGACCTTGAACGCTGAGTCAACATTCGCAAAAGACCTAAGGAACACATTTCCTAAACAACAATACTATCTTCAATCAATTCTCCTGTAACGCGAAACCGAATTCCTGTAAGCTTGTCTATAATGAAGTCTCAATATAACGCAATTTCGCTAAAATTTCACTACATTTTGACGAATAATAAAACAATGTTATATGTATCAAATTAACATTTCCTTGTTAGAAACTATTTTTTTTTTTTTATTTATTATTTTATAATACCAGTTATATGTTATACTCATTGGCATAATATTAATAGCTTCATTTAATTATTAAATGAGTGACAATTATGGTAATATTTCATTAATTTAATTGAATTTATAATACATTTCTATCTTTACATAATGCATTGAAGTTTTTTTGTTGTATTGACCAGAACTAAAAATTTTTCACAAGGCGAAAAATATTGCCTTAATGTTCCATTAAAAAGATAGCTATCTATATATCCATAAAGTAATTTTTATTGAATTATCAAATTGAAATTATTAAAAACATTTCATCATTGAATATATTCACATAGACAAAGTATCAAATAACGCCACAATGGATAAAAATATGTAGTTACAGATAATTTGTGGTAATTGTTGCATGTTTTTAAAGGTCAAATAGATTTTTATTAACAGCCATACATTCAGTTTATGTAAGTATAAAAGAATGCATTCAAAGCTAAAAAAAATCATACAGGAATAGTGCTATCCTTAGTACTGCTACTGCCTACCTAATTATAATTATAGTTAATGTAAAAATATTTTAGAAATTTTATCTTCAAATAATAGACACTACTGCCACTTTTGTACCACTAATAAATAGCATTTAAAAAGCAGGAGTAAAATTTTAGTAATATTTAGTAATATACAATAAGTCATAAAAACAGAACATACAGTATGATTCTAAATATAATAGTAATTTGAAGATGTTTCTCAAAAGGAGTCTTCTACTTATCCATGTAGATAACTTAGTTTTTTATCTATGATATGGAAGATATCACTGCAATATACATATTTTTAATTTGCAATTAAGGTTTAGCAAGAAATTAGATTGGGAGTGGGTATACTTAACATTTCAACACTCTAAATGGGAAAATAAGAATTATGGAAGTTTACACTTGTAATTTATACAAGTTTAAAAACACCATTGTTGAGCATTGTTTTATTATTATGTGAAATAAATAATGTTCATCATGTTTGCTAAGCTTGAAATTACTAATAAAGCCCCATGGGAAACATGTTGTCGAAACAGTGTGCTTGATAACCTAAATAATAACATGTTTTGACACTATCTTTAATCATACAACATTCGGGGACAGAAGTCATTCGGTATTATTATTCAGATGTACAAATCATGGAGTACAATCTTTTAGTAGTAACTTCCATATATTATCAGTGCCTTTGTAAACAGGAGTTATCAAATAAATCCTTTATTTACATTATGCGCCATGTTATCTGTAGTGATGTTCAAAAATCATATAATATGTCTGATACAAAAAGCAGAAAGCAAATTCTTCCATATGTTATAATTTAATATTGTGAATACAACTCTTGCTTTAAAATATTGTTCACACAATTAAATTTTGATTGATTAAATGTAGTAAGACGTTAATCATTTTCTTTTAGTCCAAATTATTATTGCCACACATCAAATTATAACAATATTTAAAATACAAAAGCAGCATTTTTAAACACATAATGAAAATTATAATTAATAAACAAAATCTAGACACAAAATAAAAATTTTAAACATAGTTTTGTTGTCATAAATGTTGTGTAATGAATAATTATGGATATTTGGTAATATTATATAACACTACTGGGAAAAGGTTAACTTATCAGGTGTTTTGTTATTATATTTTTTTTACTATGTAGGTAATCATAATTACATACTACAAAATCCTGTCAAAACAAACTTTATTTATTCCTTTGAAAACATGGAATAAGACTATTAATATTATTCCAGATAGAATAATAATTTAGTTATCAGATATCAAGTACTCCTAAAGAATTGCTTTCTAATTTCCTTCCTAATCAAGTGCTTTTAAATTACCTCTGATAAAAGATATTTTCATAAAGATTTACTTCTATTATAAGAACATCTTTGTGTAACCTATTTTTATTAAATAATTTTAGTATTAAGAATAGTTTTTAATTACATTAAGGCTAGTACTTACTCGCTATTTTCTTTGCTTTTTTCGACATGTTTCTTAATGTCAGCCAGAGACGTATCTAATCTGTTCAAAAAATTGTCAAAACTCTTCTTTTCATCAGGGCTTCCAGGAGAAAAGTCCCGAGAGTGTCTTGACATATCGGACATAGATGCGCGATGCAGAGGCACTGCAGGTTCTGTTACTCGTTCTCCATTTTCATAAAAAGGAGAATCTCTGGTTACAGGAATCAGTAAATACTCTCTTAAAAACAAACTGTCGGTAGCGAACAAACGATTAGCGCGTCTTATCTTTTCCATCTAAAACAACAGTATAAGAAAAATGTAGGCAATTGTTTAATAATAGATCTAATAATATATTTATTATGATGTACACTTACTGTAACGCCATATTTAAGAGCAATTCCTTGAAGTGTATCACCCTTGGACATACCATGTTTTATATATACTTCATTCCTTTTCATATGGTTGCATGTACTTCCATATTTTTTTAAGGGGCGACTAGAATCTCGAATTGAAATTCTTTCATCGAAAAGACGATCCTCCTCCATGTTTGACGTATACGAAAATGAATTAAGTGACAATTGACACTGACAACTCTCTGAAATTGACAACTTGAAAACAGACAGTGACAAAAAATCACAAGATAAATCTTGTGACTTTTATTTCAGAACATTAGGTTATTTATTTAATAAGTACAATAAAAGTATGAAAACGAACTATTAGTTATAAAATCTATATCCGCAATTTTTCAAAATTAAAAAGGAGCAAAAGATTTATTAAGTTTGTTGCCTTAAATGTACTTATTAATTTTCATTAAAAATTTTTTTCTTGATAAAATGCAAGCTTAATGTCTAGAGAGTGAAGATGTCTCTATTTTTAAGTCAAATCTATACAATACTTTGATCAGGCGGAGAACATCATTTTTATATATATTATTGCTTATCTTAAAATTCAATGCACATAAATTTCTTTAAAAATATATTTTTGATGCTTAATACATAGATGTCGCTAACCTTAAAGTTTTTTTTTATGTTCTGGATCCCGATGCGTTGGTTTCGTTCCATTCCTTGAATTCATTGATTCATTCAATTCATTCATTTAGTCTTCGGGTGATACTTGTCTGAGGTGGAGTGTAGTTGTGCAGTTTCATATGATTTTTGAATTGTTTTGGTCCATAAATTTAAAGTGTATTTATGAGAACTTGCTTAATTTTAAAGCCTTATCTCCTACCAATAAGTTATAGAAATAATTTTTCGGTGGTAATAAGTTAAACTTTTTTATTTGTTTGTTTAAACATATGAGATCAATAAAATTTAGTGTGAAGTTTTTGTGACATGTGAAGGTATGTATAGAAATATTTTGTAATTGTACACGTTTTTATAGTAAATATGTAATAATTTGGTCACGGCGCCGGTTATCCCCTGTGGTGCGCACCCGCCCTGTAGCGAAATACCGCGAGGGTTGCGGACACGAGCAGATTTATATTGAGCCATATTTTGGGGTGTGCTTGTGTGTACTCTGTTTATTGCATGTTTTACTCAGCTTATCGAAATTTAGAACCAAACTAAAACAGTACGCACAGTTTACATTATAGTTTAAGGTGCAACCTTATTAAACAGTTCGATTCTTGCAAATCATACATACACACACCCTGCAAATTCCTATCGAAACATGAATAAAACTAAAAAAATGTGTTTAATAATTCTTTCATCAATTAAAAGAATTCAATATATTTGTAGTTTTTTCATTCAACGAAGTGCCGAGGCGAGCTAAACGTTCATCTGATGGTAAGTGATACGTCTGCCCATAAAAATGTAGCACTAGTTGAAATGGTATACACAGCACCACATTGTGCTCCTCGTCTTAAGACATAAGATTCTCAGTCTCCTTACCCCAGTAATTTCACCAGCTACAGCGCCTTTCAAACCGAAACACAGTAATGTTCCCACCCTGCAGTTTGTCGAAATAGAAGCTGCTTACCTAGACGGTCTCCAGCAATAAAGACCTACCACCACAAAGATAACCATATTAGCCTTTCTTTAATACTATAAAAATTAATTCACAGCACGTAATCTCAACGATGCTAGACTTCATGATAGATATCTGATAATTATAGGCAATTACATATGCCGTCAGTACGAAAAGCTTCTGATCTTTAATCTTGTTCTTAACTATAGCGTTTACGTTGATTGTTACCGAATATCCGCAATAAAATGTCAAGAATAAAAATACTTTATTGCGTTACTTTACAATATATACATGGAAATTATTTTTGTTAACTATTTATAAGGCTAAGGAAAGCGGTTCAACTAATGCTGATCAGGTAACATTTCCGATCAGCTCTGGTTATCAGCCCTTTCCTTACCTCTTCAGGTGTTAGATACATATTTAACTTTTTTATTATTTACTATACCATGTATTGCTACTATGACCATTAACTAAGTTTTAGGATATATTCTTTTATACTGTTTTGTGCTTTGGAGTATGCTGTCAAAGATTGATGTTACAATCAACACCTAATGATACCCTTTTACTTAACTTTCTCTATGCAAGTGAATCTAAAATCGGTTTTTATTAGAACCTATTATGAAATAATAATTCTAATAATACTTACATGTAAAAACTGAACCGATTTGAACTAAGGATCCTTGAGACCCCTTTTAAATTTTAAGTGGTGCAGTTGAGTGTTAAAATATCGATTCAATTTATGGTGGTAGGAAAATGGCTTGGGACATTCCAGAAATAATATTAAGACATATAAAGAGGCTCATTTTCATATAGACACACATTTTATAAACAAACCTAAGAGAATAAAGACCACGAGTGTTACGTCTCTATTACCATAGATAGTATAGTTAAATACTACAACAAACCTTATTTCTGGCTCCACTACTATGCAAACATTACTGTTCCGGTTTGAAGGGCGGTGTAGCCAGTGAGGCTATTGTTGAGATAATGAGACTTAATATCATATTCCTCATCATGTTATCGGCAAGCTAAAGAATTTACTTTCGCATTATCAATCATCATTCAACTGTAAAATAATTACGAATTTTTTGAAATAATTGATTTGACCTTAACCGATTAAAATTCCACTGACTCACAGTAAACCTGTTGTGTACCGGTCGTTAGTAATGTCTCTTTATTATGTCAACAAGAAGGTTGTGAGAAGAAATGACGCATATGACTCACAACTACGGAACGCGGAATTGTCAGGATTTTGTATGCATTTTTTAGTTTATTTAATATGAAATTAACCATTTTAATGGGAAACAAATAATCATAAATAAATATAAATTCACTAGCTGTACCCGGCGCGCGTTACTAAACCAATAAGTAAATTTAAGTACAATAATTTTAAAGAAAAATCAGCACACAAATATTCAACATGTCATATTCGTTTCCTCTGTGTAAAATTACATGCTCATACTGATTTTCATGACGATCGGTTGAACGGGGCAAAAGTTGCCACTCTACAGCGCCACCTGGTGGCGAGTGGCATTAATGAGCATATTATACAAACCTTCTCCGTGGAAAAATATATATATATACCAATTTTCATTTTAATCGGTCCTTTAGTTTTTGAGTTCATCGACGACATACAGACAAACATTATTTTTTGTATGTAAAGATGATGTCAAGGATAGAGCGAAATAGAGGAAAAGTACAAAGAAAGCTAACCCCCCACCATCACATGGGATAACAGCTAGGAAAAGAGACTAATAATGATTAAAAATCGTATATATTACGTAATAAATTTTGTAAATGTATTAGATTGTATCTAACGGCATTATATTATAATGAGTCACGTTGCCGACGTTTGACCTCAGGGGATCTTATCTTGAATCACGTCTGGCTGATGTTATCAGCTAGATAAACCAGTGTCATTAACTAGCTAGTCCAATAACGCAAATGTGTTATACCTTAAGAATTAACTAATCTGAAAATATATTCACCGGGATCATCGATATATGTACATGATGAACAAAATTATTAACGTTGCTATAAAAATTATCTAATGTTTTTCTATATTAATAAATGTATGCCTGCTTATTGAGGAAGCCTATATTTTATAGTAGTCATGAAAAACTCAAAACCTTTATATGCATGAATTTGATGAATTTAAAGACTAATAAATATCGGTAATGAGTACGGTTTTTTTTTTGCGACGATAGAGATGTGTACTTAATAAAGCTAGTTAGAATGTTAATTTGCTTTTGAATGGTATTGATGAATCTGTTTTTAGTACTGAATCAACAATGTGTAGATCAGTGACGAGTACATGTTAGATTTGCCCTCCTTAACAATTAAATTGCCCCCCTATGGGGCTTGGGCTCTACATTAGGTAACACTAGTTTGGATGGTTTTGAGTTGATCCATATACTTACTTTCCGGGGTCGTACGGTCCGTAGCCTTGTACGGAGCGCCCGTGTGGGCAAAAAGGCTGGCCATCAGACGCTGTAGAACCAAGATCTACAGCGTCCAGCGGAGGATGGCCATACGGATCGT
>DWHU01002382.1:0-10074 GCA_018247975.1 Parides photinus
GTGACTTCTAGAAGTTTTAAGATGCTAATGATGATTACGTTGACGGTGATAGATAAAATTTCCCACGTTTACATTAATTACCAACTATACGATGATATGTCATCGTCATCATCTGATGGTCATACACTGCTAGACGAAAGCCTTACCTTGATATCATCTCATCGTTTTCCACCACTCGTATACAATTTTATACTAAAACTTTCGCCAGATCTTCATAATCATACTTAACTCTGTTCTTGAAAGATATTAATGATGTCAGGCAATGATTAGAAAGTCAATTCTTTTTTAATTTACTCATAGATTTTGAACTAGATTTCCAATTTAATAAATTCAATACAGAAAAGTCTAATCGTGAATGTATTACCTATGAAAAATAATATTCAAATTGTTACGGTAACTGGGACCAAATTTTGGCTATTAGTTGTAATTCAAAATAATACGTGTTCGTGTCTGAATATGCACTAAATGTAAAAAATTTAGGTGATTATGAGATGTGTTACTAAATACAATCGATATATAATATCAATTGCCCGAAGGCAGCTAACGATTGCGTCAGCTAGCAAAATGTAATTGGCTTTAGACATAAATAAGGATCACTCTTGACAGGACGGAAGTCTGGGATTATCCACAGCAGAATCGATTTGAATGTTACCTGGCTAACGATGTGTCGTTTTGGAATGAAGTGGAGGATTCGGATTTGTATGGGATTGTTACATTTATACAGTCCACCGGCTAATACCTGGTCGCTGACTAAATTTTACTACGCTCAGTGAATTAACGATATATTTATACTTTGTTATCAACGCCACTATGGCTTGTAATAATTTGATCAAATTAACATATATAGTAGTAACATACATATTAAGATGTAATAGATTAATTTTTACCTAAATTTTATCTATAATTGATAACATTAATTAAACGAACTATTGTCCGGTAGATAAATTACTGCCTTAAACTAAAAGAAACAGCGACTAAGATAATAGAGTGGACTGTTAAATTTTAATAGTTGCATAAAAAATGTAGTCTTACATAATAATCAAAATAAAACACACTTTTCTTAATTGGAGAATAAGTATATTGAATAATTAAATAATGTTACTTCAAATATTTTGCCAAAAGAGACTTACGTGTAAAAAGTAATAAAAAAAATTATCTAGAGGTCGAAAAATTTTGAGTTTGAAATGGTACAGTTTACAACAAAAGTGAGGAGAAATTGTAAGAGGTTTGACGAATACAGGGAGCGCTGGTGCGCGCGTTGTGACCAACATGCCCACGTGCGAGGGCATACGCCATGACACTTGCTGTCACAAAGTGTACACCGTGCGGTGCGGTAGGTGACAACACAGTACCAGAAAAGTTGACATGTCGAAACACAATCCGTGCGATGCAGCCAATTAAATTCACTAATAATACATTAAAACCTTCATTACAACCATTTACGATAATGGAGCAAATTGCCTAGTGCATACATTAAAATTAATATAATACGTATACATATAAATAAACGGACACGTGAGCAATCACACGGGATGTAATAAAACGATTAAAAGCGGATATTAGACAACACTAGATTTATTTCCGATAAACTGTAATAAAGTAAACCCGGAAGCAAATTGTTTTAAAACATCCTGTGTATTACTTCGTGCTTAAAGTTAATATTCCTGCAATTCTCTTGTAAGTTTTCTGTACGGCGAGAATAAATATAATGGACAACTCTAAAACCACATACAAACTCAAAGAGAAACAGTCCGCGGTAACTTATTAAGTAATACAGAATTAGTAAACCTATCAATGAAATAAGTGAGCATAGTATTGTGCAATAATAGCATATATAATTGAATTAAATTTCGCAAATATTATTAATTCATCGAGATATAGCATTCTGTAACATCGTGGATCATCAAACAATGAATATGATGGGAATAATAAAAATAATGTTTATATAAATTGTATTACGTACGCTTATAAGTAGCCATTCGAACTCTGTTATGGTTACATATAATAGGCGGAGATACCACACTTACAAAGTGTATTTTTAATTAAACTACAAATTCTGACGTATAAATTAATTATGCATCGTTTTAGAACTAAACAGGCATGCTATACATTACTCCTCAACGCTTTCTGCTTGCTGTGATGTGACGTAGTCGGGTGAAATACGGTACGAGCATCGCTGAATGCGCGTGATCTACGGCCGGCTCTATTAGGTAACTTACGCCGCGACACGTACCAAGTCCCACGTACCACGTACCGGTGATGTGTTGCTCCGAACTGCACTGACGGAACCGCCGCCAACGTCTCCGAACAAAAATATCACTTCATCATACATCGTGCGAATACAATAACGTATAACCTATGCGAATCAAATAAAACTTGTGTTTAGTATATAATATATAACGAGAAAAAATTGTGATTTTCAAATTATGCTGATTGTAAAATAATAAATCCGTCCGTCGCAACCGTCCCCGTACATTTTCTTTAAACATAAGTTGGTATTTGTTAGTTCTGAAGACGATAAAATATCCAACTTACTAAAACGCTTCGCAACTTTGCCTGATAAATGAGCGAATTATAACTATTACATGCATTAAACGACTAATTAAAATATGCTTCATACTAAATTCTAATATTTATCAAACTAACGATATACTTATAATTTTCATTAAATATGTTTTCAAGTGTAAAAATAGTTCTTTTGAGACAAAACGTCGAAGCATTACCTAATGCTTTATGAAGATAAAATTTTCGATTGGAACCCATACAAACCAAAAATGTTAATAATGCCCAACGAGAATAATATCTAATAAAATATTTTGTAGGCTTGTGTAAATATTGTGATCGATATTTAATTTTCCTGTCTTCTAAATAGGATGTTTTCACAACTTAATGCATTAAAGATTAGCAAATAATAATGGACGGCAAAGATATTATGAAAAAATATTTCGCGCATCAAGTGCACCACACATACATAAAAACTTAGTTAAAAGCGCAAAACAAATCCAATCTCACTATAAATAACATTAAAGTAATAATGACTAAAAACGTCAAATTGTAGCAATAATTGTGAAAGATAACTCCTGCTCCAATCAAATTTTACAGATTACTCAAAGTGCATTATTAACGAGTTGGCAAAAGCTAAAACTATTGTTCGAGTGTAATTCATGATGATTGGTTACAATTTTACAAATGGGAACGGTTCTATTGAAAATTACTGTGCATTACATTATATTTTTCAAAGAAAAAAAGGAGAAACGTCTCCGTGGCTTCCTTAGTCCGATCATTACAAATGTCAATTTATACTAACTAGCATTCTAAATTTTACTAACTACTGAATGCTGACCGGCATTCAACCTTAAGTGAATGCACATAAACATCTACTTAATAAAGATATTGAACTAAATACTACACGGCGCTGAGACCGGCAACAAAATAGTGATCCCAATGTCAGTTTGTATCAGTTGAGAACCTCAATTGGCCTTCATTGATCTACTTGAGATTACACAAGTAACCGCAGTCAGTATCAACTATCTGGACGAGAATATAATCTGTTCTAATAGGCCGAAGAAATGTAGCCAATCTGTCTAAACACAATCCGCGTCATCATCTACTATAAACCACAAGGAAAGACCATGAGGTGTACATACATAAGACTTATACATAGATACATATATATATAAACACAAACGATACTGGAAATCGCCATCCACTTGAAATAACTAAGAGAAAGACAATAAATAAGTTTCTTGATGTTTCAGCACTTTATAGACCTATACGAAGCGAACAAGCTCTTTGTTACTTGAATCATATGTTTTTTTCCCGTGGCCGGTAAAATAATAAAATGTAATTATGACATTTATTAATACTTTAAATACTAAATGATACAATAAAGCTAAAATCAAACGTCTATAAAAAGTTCATAGAAAAGCCGGATGTATGTGAAAGCATTTCCCAAAGAAAGAAGTTAATTGTAACTAACCTCGATCAATCTTTATTAAAGCAGTTCATGTTAGGCGATTTTTTAATGACTTTTATTAGTTTATAATATTTCATTTATATTGTTCGATGCTTACCGAGAATGGTTATAAATATTACATAAGTGTGAGACATGAATAATATTAAATCAATTACTGAAACCTGCAAACGTCCTGCAAAAAATACATTAAAAACTTCAATGTACCCAAAAAACTGATCTAATAAAAAAAGTCTCTGAAGATACTTTATTATTTTTATCTAATTTAATAAATGATAATAATAGACAGACATGTGTGCTGTGAACTTTGTATCGCCACTTCTTCTTAGGGCTATCTTCTCTGTATAACTTGACAATCGAAAAGTACTATAATTTAGCCTAATTTGTTGAACTGTAAAGAATTTAAACAAAAATAGCGCACTAGTCTTTACCGAGCTTTTAAACGTTTTCCTTGTATATATATATATACACGAGAGTTTTTATAATATCCTGAATAGTATATATTTTCTCGGTCTGTATAAAGTTTAAGTAGCTTTGCCTGTAGTAGATACAAAGTTATTGTTTAAAAGAACTGCATACGTTAGCCATCGGCTTATTTAACATTCATAATGAGTTTGAACGCTTTGCACGGAACAGAGCGTCGGTGCGGAAAATCGGGGTCCTCTGTAATTTTAAACACGGTAATTGCTATACTTGGTGATAACTTGCAAATTACACAGGCACCTGAACACAGGCCGCGGCGAGCGCTTAATTACTCTCAAATAATTACCATGTGATTTTTAACATCAACATTTTCTGCTTTATTATTTATGAACAATCTTGTTAATATATTCAATAATTATTAACATTTCATACTATCCATAAAAGCAACTGATTAAGGTCAACGTTTTAAAACATTTCGATTATAAGAAATTCATACATAGGGAATGAAAGTTTTGGGGAAAACTTATTTATCGCAACGTCATCTATTCGATTATATCCAAAAGCATTATTTCATAAAGATGTTACTTACGGAAGCGATCCATCAATGGTCCTTGTTAGTTTCATGTGAGACTGCGGATTAGCCAAAAATTTTAATACATCGGCTATTAATATAAATACTTAAATATACAAAATACATACATACATTTAAAACATTCGTCACAAGGTTGGAACATTTCTTTTACGAATGGGCGAAAGGCAAATTTCACAATTTGATTTTCACACACAAAACTAAAGCGGGTAAAAAGCCTGGGTTATTTCACATTATATCCGTAAGACAAAAAAGCAACACAAAAAACTCATAAGTGGTTAATATACCAAGATTTCATTTATATCCTAGACGGATATTAATACTGAATCTGACAAAGGAATCACTTCTGTTTGTTGCAAGCTACCGCCTTATATATTCTACTCATACTCTCCAATGTTCTCAAAACGCTACGTTGCATTACAATATAATAATATAAACGTGTAAATAAAGTTACTATAGTTAACCGAACGCAAGTTTACGTTATAACCGGCGACTCCTTACTACGTAAACATTCGTGACACTGCAAATTTCGACAAGAGAATATCAAAAATAGTGTTATCCGACGATCATCATCATATATAATCTGTCTAATAAATCTGTACTCTCATGACGCTATTTAGGTCACGTGAAACATTTTAAGCCAATATTCGTCGTATAATGGACTATATAGTTATATAATTTTGAATTTTTTTTATCAATTTTACGTTCAAGTTCATTTCCTACTCCTAATAAATATTACTACTCTTTTTAAGTTCCGTAACGTCGACGAACCTTATTTTTCCTCAATCGAAAGGTAACACACCCGAACACTCGAAAAACTTCCAAAATTCACCGATCAATATAAAACCATAAAAGAGAATAGAACACACAACAAAAAAAGACTGTAGATCGCACTAAATTCTTACTTAAATAAACGACAGAGATCTTTTAAAAATAATTCGCTAATGGACTTTTTAAAATAATGAGTCTCGCCATATGAACAACATAAGTTCGTCATAACACTAAAATTCGAAACTGTTGTTCATAACGGCAATTAAAATTAAACTAAAATTACAATGTAATGTTAACCAAAACAGGCATTTAATTCATAAATACTTTGCATTATGGAAGCATTAATAGATCAGTTAGTAAAGTGATCGTAGGCGCTGTACCTCCCGATAGTTATTATACGATTCCCGTCGCTGTGACGACCAGTTTTGGTTAACATTCGCCAAATTTCAATTCAATATCATAAGCAAAGAAGTTAAGATCGTTTGCCTGAAGATATCAAACAATGTTACTATTACAAAGACAGATTTAGAGTACTTCACCACTGGATCTATAAACGGCTACTAAAAACAACTGACTAGTTGATAGCTAAAAAGATGATCTAGTTTAAGAGCTATCCATGGGTGAAAAAAAAGGAAATTTCATTTGTGCTATACACGGTCTATATAGAAACCCCTGCAACTCCTATTTTTGCCAAACAGTAGTGTGCAAACATACACAACTACCTTTCGACTTAATGGTGCGGTAGCTGGCGAAATTACAGACTCAAAAGTACTTAATCTTCTATCTTAAAGCAGCAAGCACGTAATGGTATAGTGTATAACTTCTAAGCGAACACCACGTTGTTATAGGGCTGTATTACCGACCATCAAGTGAAACGTCTTGCCCATACAATTAAAAAAAAAAAGTAAAACTTCTACAGAAAAAACTAATTATGACTAAAAATAAGTCTAATCGTTGCACGTCGCAAAACTTTGCAGGTGGAAAAATAGTTTTATACTAAAGTGATAAAAAACATAAACACCAGTAGCAAAGTTTTTTTTTTTTTGCGTATATAGTTTTATGCTTTGTGAAATGCAACAAGCAAATTAACATACATTATTTTAACATTATTTTAAATGTTAATCGTCTTTGAAATAATCATCTCATGAAGTTTAAATTGGTTATATGCAAATAACCATGTCAAGAGACGATATTTATTATTACGTCTGTCATGTGTTGCATACTCAATTTTTTTATGACTTATAGTCCAACGTTTCACTACACATTTCTATCAATTTAGTGTATATATATAAATTAATACATTAAAATATAATTTTTTATGAAACACGTTCGTTAAATAAAAAAAAATTATATATGTTTATCTATAGCATTAAAACGATGCAATGTTGTGAAGTGTATAACTTTCCATTACGTGCATGTTGCTCGTGATATAAATTAAAAGGTCGAATACTTCACTATCCAAATGTTATAGTCGGAATGAAATATAAAAATGTCAACATAACAACATTGCAAGCCACAGTACTCTTCAGCGAGAGCGCTTCGCCATCCACAACTTAACTATCACTTAACACATGTAAAACTGAAGCCATGTAAGAAAAATTCCGTAGAAGAAGAAATATTTAAACACAAATTAAGCAAATATTACCGTCAATAAAATTAACCTTTCCTTTACAATGTCAAAACAATAAGTCTCATTTACAACCAAGATCTTAAAACCCCCTATATAGGTAGATCCTATTATTAAACAGTATTTTTACTTCGTCTTCATAATCTGTCATGAAAAAAGTGCAAAGTGTGATCCACAATACATAATTTAGTCCGGTGATAGTTGTGATGTTATCCGTAAACAATAAATATTTTTTAATAACATAAAATATATTTTTTAAAGGCATTGAAATACTGAAGCTAATACAGCTTGTTTAATTAGACTAATAATCTTCCGAGTATCTCAAAGGGAGAAAATCGAGATTAAATCATAAATGAAAATACCCGTAGAAGAACCAGAGATACCGACATGGCCTTACGAGTAATGAAGTTAAAGTGGCAATGGGCAGGATACAAAGACTGCCGAACCAATGAAATGTACCAAGCCATCATTACGCAGGCCAACGGACATTAAGAGAATCGAACAATCTGTAAGTATTACATAGATAGAATAAGTTCTTAATATTTTCTAAGAAAAATATTTAGCGCTCCAATGTCGATAGGTGATTCAAAACATGGGAATCATCATGGAATTTCTTAGTTACGTAAACGCGAAAAATTCCGTTAATTATTGCTTATAAATGTTTAATATTCATTTAAATGTAAGGAATTGTTTAAAATACCGCTAATAAGAGCATACATTAAATAAAATTCACATACATTTGTTTGCTGTTAGTAGAAGTTTATAGTATAAAACTCCTTTAATTGTTGACTTTCTTTCATAAGACATTTCCCACACGCATCCAGACAACTATGAAAGTGTTCCATAAAAAACGACAAGCTACATTGAAGCAATATCATCCGCTTTCATCCACACAACACGATGAATCAATTCGAACGAGTGTAGCAAGGTGCTCATGCAGGTATGTGCAAGTTTGCGTCTAATTTTTCCTCTAGGACCTGCAGCTCTTTAAATAATTTCGAGTCCTATTACTTTAAAAATATCCCATTACATTAAAAAAAGTTCTAATACATTTGATACACGTTAATAACACAACCATGGACATGTGTGGACACCATAGTCTTCACAATTTTATCAAATGATAGTTTTTATGGTGATTCATTATCTTTTTCTGTTTTTAGAAATTCATAAATGTGTATATAATGCACTAGATACGATAAAAAAGTCTTTTTCGTTCCATAAAGATGTTGTTTGATGAATTGGTTCCAATAGTGGTTCTTAAACATAGTCTATTATTGCAAATTGTTATTTTTGGAATCCCAAATCGTGTACCATCTAGACTAAATTACAGATAGTAGCGGGCGGGGCGCAGTTACAGTGTGTGCAAGTGACAGAGCAGCCGATACTGCGGCCATTGCGTGTGTTGTGACAGTTTGTGCGCGGAGCACCGCACCATACAAACTATCGGCTGCCGGCGTCATTTGCCATTCGTCTGCAGCGCCGCGTTCAGCTGAGTCCACAGATCCTTCTTGCACGATTTCGATCTACAATCGTAACTCTAATTAAATAATCTGACATCAAAAAGTTATACTTAATAATTATAACATAAACACTGAACGCAAACCACCAAATCATACTTGGGCAGCGCGGTGCATAAATCGCCTTGTATCTGTCATGAGAGCAGACCTCCAACACCAGCAGTATAAATATTTTCATATTAAGGTAGAGAAAAATCTATTACGTACCTGCGTAATGATGCGAGCCACTCTTTAAATTGTGTATTGCCCTCTGGGGTCAACTGGAAAGCGGTGCGAGCTGATAGCACAATACCCACAAAGTCCTCGTACTCAACTGTCGTCAAATGATATAGCTTCTGATGAATGCATTGAATGTACCTGCATTGAAAACTAGTTTATAATATATGTAATATTAAATCGTATTCATCTTATTATAATGATATTGACCGCTAGTGGCAGGTCTCTGATAGGTAAACAGGTTTAAGTAGATATCACAAAGCCTAGAATGTTAATATCGTCCATGATCTCATAACCTGATCTAGCAGATTCATCTGTACAACCTATAATTTAAACAAGATGACTCACATCTGCTGGCACTTTTGCACAAGCGGTGCCAATGTCCCTCGCAGATGTTGCATGACTAGCTGGTGTGGGCCGCCCCGCGCCAACCAGTGCGCAGACTCCACACACAACTCGTACAACACGAACGGCGACACAACCGAGTTCACCGCGCACAGGCAGAACTGATGCAGATACTGGGCTCCAAGACGCTTTGATATCCTTAGAAGCCATTTCACATGCTCACCATATGGAGGATTCCTGAAAATTTTATAAATGTTAACTACCTACTAACGCATTTCTTTATGAGGTAACATCATATATCTCAAAGCTACAAAGCACAATGCAGTGCTATATACATATATCCTAACTAGCACCACATTTTATGTGAGTCGTATACCATCAAGTGAACGTTTCCTTGAAACACTCGCCTATGTAGGTACCACCTGCGTTGCGGTTCCGTATTTTTCATAATACAACAATGGTGTGAAGTTCGCTTTTTTATTTTTCTCATAATGCACCATAGATTATGAAACCTAACAGACATTTTGTCCGTTCAAATTACATCTAAGGAAATATTGAATTCTACTTTAAGCAACCCTAGTCTAGCTAAAAACACCAACACTTACAATGCATG
>DWHU01002383.1:0-10071 GCA_018247975.1 Parides photinus
ATGGTTAGTTTTTGAATATATAAAGGCATCAAAGGAAGATTTAAGGATACTCTTTCCGTGTTAAGAGGTATCTCCAGAGTATTATCTTCTGTTATTACAGATGGAGTAAAGTTGAAGAAAGCCAAAGGTAATACGACTGGAGAATTCACAAGCATTTTGTACAACTCGTCCATAAATTTCACCGGAGTTGCCGATATCCTGGAGAAAGAATACTAGTTCAAATATATTTTAATTTAATTTTTATTTTTATTGGGCTGCCAGTTCACCTCTTTTTGACACGGTATTACACAATGGAGTCGTGGATGGCAAAGGGTACTTGCTTACAATACTTAGGTTCTCATATGTGGACAGCCGGTACACAAGGCTGTCATGGTGGCAGAGTTACAGCGTGTGGGCGGTAACTTGCCACTA
This sequence comes from Parides photinus, assembly GCA_018247975.1. NCBI lineage: Eukaryota > Metazoa > Arthropoda > Insecta > Lepidoptera > Papilionidae > Parides > Parides photinus. The sequence goes on from DWHU01002383.1 coordinate 412, forward strand.
ACCAACAGTACTAAAAAACCGTACCACCAACCTAACTTTATAACACGAAGCCCCGAAAACAAAGCAAGCGGCAAGAGTTTAGCTGCTGAACAGAAACAGTTAAAGGACAAACACTCAGTTAATTAATTACTTACGTATCAAAATCAAGTTGGTCAGAGTTTGTAGAAAAACTTTGAATATTTTTCAGAAGGTTCAAAAGAGCTGGCGGAAATCCTCTGATATGTTGTCCGATGGTGACCAAATAATGTAATACATCGTCTAGGAAGTACTTTGACATCTTATCACTTTTATTACTCAAGTTAATTTTGTTTACGATGTTCAGTAAATCTGGTTTCATTACAGATATTACTCTTTGTACTACATACAAATGCACGGGTAAAAGTTTAATGTGCATAGCTTTGGAGACATCTACATCATCTAGACCATTTTTAATATTTTCCTCTACTTCTTTTAAAACATTCAGTTCTGGTATATTTCTACCTAGGCATGTAATTAATGAAGGTAGTATTCTATGATTGATTTTAGAAATTTGTTTATGTATTGGTTGAGACATGTCTAAGGTTAAAGTGTTAAAAATTGCAGATCTTTGCATGCAAAGAGATTGTTCTGTTTCATCGAAATACAATTTTGGCTGTCCGTATGCCTTCCGCAATTTTTTACTCAACCTATGTATAGTTACAGAATCTTTTTGATTATATAAGTTCATATTTTTCAATTCTGTACTAAATCTTTCTAATATGTATTGATTACCGGAAAGCTGGAATAATTCAGCAAGTAAATATTTTTGCAACCATTTGCTATGAACATTGAGTAATGGCACGATTTCTTCTCTTAAAATTGGTGTTCTACTGTTTTTCGGGGTATCAAATATAGGCATTGAGCATATATCTTGAAAGCGCTTTCGCCAATTCAGTAACTGTAATATTAAACAAACAGTTTTATCACCACACGAATCTTTTCCATGATTTATTGCATTTACAATCTCTATGTCAACAAGTTGTAAGTAGCTATTGCAATATTTCAAAACAGGATATTCGACAAAGTCATCCGTTAATTCATGCGAAAGAACAGCCCTTGAATATGTAAGGGCCGAGAAGTTATTTCCATTTTGTAAAGTTTCATTAAATACTTTGTATAATTCATTGTAAAACAAAGTTATTCCAACATTTGATTCAATGATACATTTATCGTCCTGTTTCCTAGATTCTGGATAAAATCTTTGTAATGTATTTATATCACATTGTTTTATATAATCATATGCTTTTTCATTAAGATTTATGGCCGTAACCGAGTGTTCTTCATTATTCTCTAGACCAATCCATTCTTTTAACCAATAATGCAGTAGTTTCGGAGTATTTTTGAGGCATTTTTGGTAAGAAACAAATATATTGAAAAGTGTATCTATAGGGGATAATGCATCGGATTTTAAGTATCTTATTGCCGGAAACGCGATTTGTTTGCTCATTTCGTAGGAAGAATTTCTACACAACTCTTTCACGGTTAAGGTGTGAGTAGAAGAATGATTAAGATATAGTTCTTGATATTCTTCTTTCTCTAACTCCTTCTCTAAAGATTTCAACATAGCATTTTTCATTTCAGCTAACGACATGTTGATATTTGTAACAAAGTCACTACCATTTCTTGGTTTTATGTAAACATCAGAAAAGCTGTTACGAAGTGCAGTTTTATAAGAAATACCGCGAACAAGTTGTTGCCATATCAAATGTGAAACTTGTATTAAATGTGAAGGATTCGGCTTTTCAATTCCTGTGAAAATTCCGGAAAAATGTTAATGACAGATTTTTCACTCGCAATGTTTTATTTAAATGAACTGAAATTATTACTACGAAAAATAAAGTTACCTTGTATGAAAGTAGCCAATAGCTCATGGCATTTTATGCATATGGAATAATATTCTTCGGGGAGTCCAGACGAAGACAGAAGTGCCATTAAATCCAAATATGGCGTAGATTCTGTCAAACTTGTTTCCCAGTCGTCAGGCCGAAGTAAGAATAATTCTACACCTCGATTTCTCATAGCCCTAGAAATTTCCCCATATTTGGGATCGACTGTGAAAAAAACTCTGAAATTAGGATGAGGTTTGAGTTCAGTTATTTCTCCCCTTTCAGGTATACTTAGGACTCCATTCGGTTCTAATAAACCATTAAGTCTATCTAATACAGCGGCAGAAGTCAAATTTACATTATCCAATAATAGCCATGATCCTTCCATCAGTGTTTTCACAAGTAATGAGTCTATCCATTCAAATTTTCCTCCTGGATTAATAGACGATCGTTTTATTTTGTTAAGAAGATTATTTAACTTATTTACATTTATTTGTATTTTATGAGTTATTTCAGTATTTAATTTCCGACCCATCAAATTGTCACAATGTTTTAAAAGGTTTCTTATTTTTGCTTCAAAACGTTTAATATCATTTTTAGAAGATTCATTTTCTAAATCATGATTTTGCGTTTTATAATGGTGGAGATTACTAAGTAAATTATTTTTTTCCCATTTATCGACTTTTTCTGTCAACCAGAAATTGCGCACGATATACAGTGTTAATGATTCAATAGCATCGTAAATAATTTCAAGATTTCTATTGTAGTCAACTTGCTCGAACGATCCTAGAAGATCGCAAACGTCCATAGCTGATGTCACAGGAAGTACATGTAGGTCGTTACCAGTCATTTCGGCTAATACTTGTATCACACTACTTTTACCTGTTGATGTTGACCCAACTAAAATTGTTAGCCAATTCATTTTAACGTTTTGTGCAACAGCTTTCAACACCGGCAATTGATTCCGTAATATTAATAAGTTTGATTCTAAAACTCCTCTATTATTCAACGCCTTCTCTTTATTTCTTTTTAATCTTACGTCACCAATAATTACCTCGTCATTATTTATGTCAAACTGTGGATTTGTATCACTTCTTGGATACTCCGGGCAAAATATTTCGTCGTATGCTTTAGTCATTAAGTTTTTATCAGCGCAAGTTCTCATTCGATTAATATAAAGCATGTCAACGAATTTTCCAGGTGCAAAAGTATTAGTTGTATCAATGTCATTTATAATAGCGTCACACCACCTTTGTATGTCTCTCAAGTTCATTTCCCAAGGACCACCTCTGTGACCCCAAGATTGGATTTCTGAGACCTCGTACGAAATTTTACAATTAAACTCCACTATTTTATGCAAAACATCTTTAGACAATGATGGATATTGTGATTCAACAATATGTATGAGATCTTCTTTGGTTAAAGTGTCAATAAATACTTGAGTAAATCTATTGAGAAATGATATGGGAAGGCCTCTTCGAGCTCCACCTTGTTTAAGGGGATTCTGGCAAGCAAATAATTTAGTTTCCTTTTTGACTTTGAACGTTTTCCCAAGCTCAGGTATAAAAACTTCACCTCTATGATCCAAGCAAGCATTTAACCCTTCTAATACCGGTTGTGGTGCTAAATTGAGTTCATCAAGTAATATCCAATCCCCATTCTGCAAAGCACTCAAGAATATTCCATTTTTAAAAGTAAACGATCCATCTTCCGTCGGTAGATCAGTGCCAAATAAATCTGTGATGTCCTAAAAATAAACATAAATTTTTCATTACCCAGATGTAGTATCAATAAACAAAAGTAATTTTTTTCTGTTCATTAAAGCAAAAGTTGATATAATGAATCAAACAAAACGGGTAATTTTAATGGAGAAAACTTATTATAATACAAAACTTTTTTGAACTTCAAATACATGGTTTAAATACTTACTGTTTGGTCACTCAAATTAATGCGAACAACTTTATGACCAGATGACTTAGCCAAAGCTGTAACTAAACTTGTTTTACCTACACCAGGATTCCCCTCCAAAAGAATGGCTTTGTTTAATTGAAGACCCCTCAATAATCTAAGCGTATTCATACCAGTGGTAGGTGCAGTATATGTAAACTTTTCTTCAATCCCAGTTTGGTTTATGTTTGGTCCTACATTAATGTAAAATGGTTTTATACCAAATTTATTACCATCCGACTCAGCAATTAAGATTGTCGATGTTGCGCTTAATAAATCTTTAAAATTGTCTGAATTTTCATTAGCTATCGACTTTACTTGGTTGTACAGAAAACTCATAGCTGTATTTCTCAATAGTCTCAATGACTCAGGATCAATATGCCCTGTTAGAGCGGTTCCAAAGCAATCTAAAAATGTCATACACGCTCCGTGTACGTAAGCCTCATGAACGTCCAATAATTCCTTAGCAACCGTTATGTTTATAAACTGGACCCAGGACAATAGATCACGTATACTGAAAGGAAATTTATTAGTCACTTCAGAATTTTTCAACCAGTTAGCAAAGTCCAATATACAATTTCCTATCCCCGAAGTTCCATCTTCTTGGTTACTCAGTGCAATGCCTTTACTCACACTTTTTTCAAGAACTTTTAAGAGATCTTCCCTTGATGTTACATTGTCGCACCATATTTCAGTAAATCTATTTCGAAGGGCAGGCGAAAGCTCCTTCTTGCCGAAATCTCCTCCGGGATTCATAGTACCAATGAAATGAAAATTTTTCTTAGCTGTAACTACAACTATATCGGAGCCATTATCCATTCCTTTTTCAGCCAATACTAGTTGTCTTTCCGGTTCTAATAAAGAATTCAATCGTTCTAAAACACTGTCGTCGGCTAAGGAAATTTCATCAGCTAAGAACATATGTCCATTCTCCATAGATAGTATAAGTGGTCCATCTACCCATTCAAAAAGTCTACCGTCATTATTATATTGCCGCACTGGCCGCAGACCTCCTATAAAATCGGAACTCTCTGTGTGCATATGACAATTTACTGATAGTAATAAGCGATTGCTTATCGCAGCAAGTACTTGGCAGATTGTTGTCTTCCCGCATCCAGTCTCTCCAACAAGCAGCACAGGTTCGTCGAATAAAAAAGCTTTAGCAATTAAGACAGCAAGTCTTCTCATGTTAAAAGTCCAAACAACGTGCGAAAATTCTTCGAGTTTGTTATTAAGAACTATTTCCAAAATATATTTGGTCACTGAAGATGTTTTTTGATGAAAACTGAATAAATTATCTGGATTAACCTTTCTTTTAACATGTTTTTCAATTACTTCTTCTATAGTAGACCTTTCCACAGTTTGACGAACTTTTCCTGCCAATATTAAATAGCCCTCATCAGCAATATGCTGATCCCAGTCATAGAACTTATCATCAGTTAATACATCTTTAGAAGCATGTTTATATCTATTCCCCCATCTGAACAGGTCTCTGAGCGTGATGAAACCATCTTTTCCTTGGACTGCCGCGGAACCCCGCCGCCTCACCTGTAAATCAGCCATCACTGCAATCATCTTTTTACTGTACGTAAGTGGTACATGACATCTTTGGTGTAGTATCGTTTCCAATTCACTTCTCGGTATCTCATCGAAATGCAGCTCAACAAATCTGTTCCTGAATGCTCTTGACAACATTTTACGTCCCCCATATAATCCCGGGGGGTTTTGTGTAGCAAATAGCATAAAATTGGGATCGGCTTTAATAACTTGCTGTGTCTCTGGTATGTACAATTCTCGATTATCATCAAGTACACGATTTAAAGCTTCTAAAACATCGCTAGGTGCCAAATTAAGTTCATCCAGAATAATCCAATATCCTTTTCTCATTGCTTCCACAAGTACACCTTCTTTAAATATTAAATTTCCACTTGAATCAGAAGCATAGGATCCTATGTATTCTTGTAAGTCAGTGTGTTCATGGTTATTTATTCTCACGCAATAATTTCCAGAAGCCTTTGCGATGTAGGTTATAAGAGATGTTTTTCCTACTGATGTGTCACCCTGTAATAATATTGGTAGTCGACCGATAGATACAATACGCGCTATGTCTCTAAGATTCTTTTTAACTGTTGGAGTTAATATATAACCGTCAGGTATATCTACTGTTAATTTTCCTTGAAGAATCCAATGACCTTCAAATTGCAAGTAGTTTTTACCATTAGAACGTGGTTCCGGAATAATCTGGTTAAGAATCGAATTAATGTTTTTCTTGCCTACAACCGCCCTGGAAAAAAAAAAGATATTTGCTCTATGTACTTGTAGCAATGACATCGCTCTTTTTTAAAGTAATTTTCAAATAATTCCTTGAAAATAAAATAAGTTACTACCTTATCATTTTAAATAAATGCGACTAATTTATCTTAAACACTGATATTTTAGTGTCACGAAACAATATCGTCTCAAGACGAAGAAAAGAATATGGTGCTGTATATCATATCCTAACAAGCGCCATGTTGTTGTGGGTGGATATACTATTTACCATCAGTTTAACATCTCGTTTGTCTCTCTTTGTTTCACAGAATAAAAAATAAAAACATTCGCCGTAACAAGGAAAGGAAAAAATACTTACTTAGCAATCATAGCTTCTACTTTCGGATGTGAAGATCGATCTAGTTGAGTAAGAAATGAAAGGCACAATGATTCGTATAAAGATCTGGCCACAGTCCCACATTTCGCTTTTGCCGCCGCAGTTAGTGCACGGCACAAGGTTCGAAGCGAATAATGGGGAGCATTCCCTAAAAAGTAATTATGAATTATTATCTTTTTGGATTGTAACCAACATAAAAAAATGTATATTTACCTGAACCATCCACCAAATTAAGTTGAGCTTCTTTTTTCACGCGTGAATAAAAACTATAAATAGCTTCTAAAATTGCACCACTCAAATTCATATGATACAAATAGTCGCCGATTAAAAGTATCAAATCATTCCGTTCCGTTAGTTCGTCAACAAAAAACTCAGTGAATCTATTTCGTAGACCGACAGGCAAGTCTTTTTTTCCGACATCTGTAGCTGGATTCATACAGGCAAATAATGTAAAGCCTGGATGGCGTTTAATAGGAACTTTGTCACCCTTTTCAAGTAGCTCTACTGTTTCGTTTTTATCTTCTAATAGACCAGCAAGGCATTCTAATATTTCAGCTGAAGCTAAATTTATTTCATCTAGCAACACCCAATAACCTTCTTGCATTGCTTTAACTAAAGATCCTTCAATAAATGCAAAAGTTAATCTAGATGTTGCTTTCACTTGTTGTTCTAACCTTAATAATTTGTGGAAAAAAGTGTGCCATTTTTTTAATTTACATTCTTTTTTTTCTTTACTTAAGCGGTTAACCGCTGCTTTGTGGCTCTGTTTCATAAGAGTAATAAGTGCTGTCCAACTTTCTGTTTCATAACAAGTTTCTATGTGACCTAAAAATTTTTGATTCTTATCAATGTTATAGAAGCTTTTAAACAAGTTAACAAACTCGTTTTTAATCGGCCGTATCACGTATTTTAAATCAACAGGTTTGTAGCCTCCAAGTAAATCAGCAGAGTCAGATTGTTGGTTCATATTGATGACAACAAGTTTATGTCCTGTCTGTTTAGCCAAATATTGCACTGAGGATGTTTTTCCTGTGCCAGTTTCACCCACTAAAAGAACAGGTTCGTTGTTCATGACGCAGCATGCTATGCGTTCGAGCAAACATGCTGATTGTCTAGTGAAAGAGAATACTTCTTGTTTATCGTCAAAGTTTATTGTGTTCAAACTTTTTTCAACTCTTGGCACTTTAGCACGACCAACATCTAAAGACGAAGGATTCAGAGATACGCTGGGTTTATAATGCTTGCAATAAAATTCTGATTTCATTTCAGGGATTCCTAAGGTTATACCAACTTTCTTGGCTAATTCCAATCTATGTTCAGGTGAGGCCACTGAACACGTAAATATATCTAAAGCATCTTGTAGTACTTTTAAAGCTGACTGTGGACTAGATACGTCAAAATCAGCCGTTTCTCTGGAACACCACTTCATTAAGTCTCTAGTTGATATTAGTCTGGAGCCTCTTAAAGTAACAACATTTGTTTCTGTATCTCTATTCGAAACAGATTCTGCTGTTTGTAGTGAAGTATCATGGCTGCCCACAGAGAATAACATAAAGACTTCAATTACTCTTGGACAAATTGTTGTTAGACTTGGATACAATATTTGAATGATTTCTGTCAATTCAGTTCTCGATAAAGGTTCAACGTTGATATGAGTTAAGTGTCTTTGCAGCAAGGTGCTGGAATTTGATAATTTCTTTTGGAAGCCATAGTTCGTTGTTACAGTCCTGTATAAAAAAAAACACAATTACCGGTAAATAACAATATAGTCAGTTAAGATAATAAATTTTGCACCAAATTGTCTTCCACAACTTGAGATATGGACTTTGTCTCATTGCCCCAGCAAATTCACTGGCAATAACGCATGTCAACTGGGAACAGTAATGTTTGCCTTGCCTAATACAGTTTGGAAAATAGCCGCAGCTACCTTTAACAGTACAGTTATTAAATTAGCAACTAAATCCAATAATTGTCATTAAAGGTTATAAAATAGCATCCAAATTGATATAGTGTTACACTTTTGTGTGGTAATAGTTTGAGAATGATATTCAGCAATGAAAAATTCTCAACAAATAGTGATGATGATGACATATCTTATCTACCTTTGTGTAACAAATAGTTGAAAGCCTGGTGTGACAGGTAAAGCATCTCTGTAACCAGGCACACAGAGTGTGTTTCTTTCTAAAAGCGAACTAAGAGTCGACGCCACATCTAAAGCAGCACAATCAATATCTTCTAATAGAAGCCAATGACCATTTTGAACTGCCTGAAATTGTAATAATCTTTGTAATCATGCATGTAATATTCATAATAAACAAAATCCTGTAATCGGCTGGCACATATAGGTAGTTACTTGGGACAAAGCAATGCTAATGTGGCAACAGCTTTACAGTATGAGTGGTAGTTAGCGAGGTGGGTGAGGCAATACTCAGCCCCAGAAGCAAACCAGGAACTTCCAAATTACAATACAAAATCTAAACCACTGTGCCATGTATTCAACTAAAGAAGATAAAAATTTATGTAATATGGTATCTTACTTCGGTGAGTACACCAGGACTCCATATAAATTCACCTGGAATATCAGTGCATTGGTGATAGCCTAAAAGCATACGTGAATCAGTTTGATCTCCCAATTGAATTTTTTTGAACGCTACACTCTTTCGGCCTGTGATAGCTGCTAAATGTTCTATGAAGGATGTTTTTCCAGATCCTACCGGACCCATAAGTGAGATAGCTTTTCCTGTAACACCCGGAAGAAAAATATGTACAATCTGTAATATGCAATCTATATACATTGTGAATACACTACAAAGTGCAAACATAGTTTTTATAGTGAAAATAAAACTTGCAGACTAATTTAGTATCTTGTTACAAACTGCTATTTTAACAATATTATATATTAAAACATATTTATAACAAATAAAATTAAACATTACATACATAAATATAAATATTTACCGTACATTTACCTGAAGCAACAGCCAGAGCTAAACTCCTTAAGTTATTCACAGTAGATTTAACAGGTACTAGACAGCTTGTTTGAATATTGTTTGCATCATATATTGGTAACATAATACCATCTATATTTATAACACTTTTTATATTCAAATTAATGTTTTCAGATTTGTTTTGTGTAGACAATGCCAACTTATATTTATCAAATTTAATTTTCAGGGTATCTTCATTAATGATATTGAGGGTACTAGATAGTATATTTGATTG
>DWHU01002384.1:0-10067 GCA_018247975.1 Parides photinus
CAAAATCTAAGGAAACGGTCAGGCATATATATAGGCACTACTTTTGAACTCCTCTGTTAAGAACCAGACTCAAAATGTGATATGAATGAATTCATGATTAACTACGAATGTATTTGTGGTCTGTGTGGAAGCGATAAAGAAACCACTGGTATTATTATCAGCCTTTTTTATTCGATACTCATCAAAATATTCCGAGAAAAATATTATCGTAACTTACCTAAAAGCGCTGATACTGTTTTTAAATTATCGTAGATCTAAAGTAATGTCTGTACTGAGAAAATTAATATTAAAATTATAATTAATTTCGGTCCCATTATTTTTAACATTATCGGAATATCATAATGTTACGTAACATTTACTCTTATTCCGTATTTGGTGTGACGAAAAACCCAGTTTTTGTTTGTATGCTTAAAGATAATATTTAAAAATCTATCTCGTGATATTCTATAAATGATGGTCATTAATCCCTTGTCGACGCTAAGTTCATGTCGATAAAAAAAAGTTGGGTCCGGATGTATATCAAACGGAGTGTATCCTTAGTTCGACGCATTTTCTTATCTTATCGTATAACTGATGACTATGTTTATTATTATAACACTGTTTTGAGAACGTGAAGGTAAGTTTCTAGAAATAAATATGGTAGAATATATAACATTTATGCCAAGTGACTAGTTTAGTAGTTTAATGGAATGTGTTGCTCTAGCCAGGAAACGGTAGTAAATCACGCTATTATAATTGAGAATTTATTTATGTGTGTAAAACTAATGCAATACATTGAACATTAGATTTCTGCAAATAAACTTTGCGGTGATTCAGCCGCGGTGGTTTTATCAGCAGTTGATTATGTAATTATACGAATTATAATATTTGTTTTCTTCTTCATTATCTGGAATGTTAATAACTGCATATTAGATATTTTTATGCCCTTTTTCCATGATCATAATTTCTATGATTTACACGTATTATAAAGATGCACGTACTCAATAGTGTTGCGATAACTTGGCACTAACCTCCACAGCTGTATCTGCTTTATGTCTGTCTGCTCGAAGACAAATGTGTGCAATATCTGTCATGGAAACTGTATTTTAGGGTTACTCAGTAAATCATCTGCGTTATTTCTACATGTAAAATATATTCATTACCTAAATCAAGGCCACGTTATGTTTTCTTTTATTGGAAGACTTAGGCAAAGTATTTAAGTAATTTCTTCGTACAGAGAAATATTTGACACTAGTTGAAGCTGAAATAAGCACTGTCTATCTTAACACATATAAGTCACTGCAACAATTTTTATTGCAACAACATATATTTTAAATGCCGTTTATTCGATCCAATAATAGAAGTAGTAGTAGTAGAAGTAGTAGTAGTACTCGATTTAATCCGAACCATGTGGCACCAAATAAAAGAGTCTTGAGTGTGACACTTAAAAACGAGCAGTTTAAAAAGAAAACAAACGGTAAAGCAAACCAATTGTATCGGGGTATTAAAAACTCAACTATTGAAAATCTTCTTTTTTTGATAGTTAATGTTGTGAAAACAATATAATATCGGAACCATAAGGTTTTTTATGAATTGAAAATAACCATTTTTGCTAAATTTTTTAAGTACAATACATACACCCGTACTTAAAAATGCTGCTAGTTTGTCGGTTTTATATTTTTGCTCCTTTTCGTAAATACAACAATTAGACACGTGGGGATATTGCACATTTGATTGACAGTTGCTCAGAAATGTTTCATTAAAAGTAGTCCAATGGTTATACGAATCACGTAATTGGCTTCTACGTGTCACAAAATTCAAAGAAATGAATTATAGTCAAAAGGGTACGTGAAGAAACGAGTTTGGTAGGCCAGAGCACTGGCAGCGGTAAGGAGGACGCGATGACACATGTCTAACGGTAATTTGATTTTTATGCGGACTGACAACGTAAGCAGGTGATGCTCAGAAGGAAAACCTCTACTGTATTATTTGAGACTGTTGTTTACATGTTCTCCAAGATTTTTTACAAATGCAATCTATCAGAAATTAATATTTCATAAGTTTAAAAAACAATTATTAAAGCATTCACAAATCAAGTCAATCATAATACTCGAATGCAGTAACATTATTCTGTTATGCAAATCGATGAATAGATAAAAAACCTGACTACCTTGTTAGCACATCGAAAATTATGTAGTGAAAATACGACCACTTTCTCTGTAGGCGTCGCGAATTCGTTAAAGCCGAGTGATAAATATGCCCTTTGATTATGAGGACGTCCCATTTCCATAAAGTTGGTTAAGGTGGAGACTGTGCTTGGTTATGTTAAAGCGGTCGATGATGTTGCAAGCCAGACGACTACGAAGCACGGCGCTGCACAATAATATTAAACATGCGAGCAGTTGAGCGCTTTCAATTGATATATTTTCGAAACCGGTCTCGGTTTTCATAACATGCTCCATACGATGATAGCCAGTCATGCTCAGCTGTTTGTCTCGAACCCTCCATACTCTGTAATCTTAATAATCGATTTGTGTAAGTTATGGCTTGCGTATTAGATTAGAAATAGGGCCTTGTTCTTGTAGATATTGATTCTAACTAGAGACTTTATTTAAGTTATGAATATGGGTACATCAACTATAACCAATGTTTTTTAGTAACAAAATCATTACATAGATAAGCGTTAGAGCAGAACGGATGGTCCACTTCTGTATTACGAAGGCCAGAAGGCATATCTGGGCGACTTCGGTGTCTGCACACGATTCGCTCTTCGACAATAAATGTCATGCCCACTGTCCATATTGTATTACACAACTTTTTCGCAAAAATTAAGCAATAAATGACCTCTTTATTTAAATGTTAATATCAGTTCTTAAGTGAAAAACTTTTTACAGAATTATGAAATTGTTAAGGCTCTATATTATTCAATACATCTGATTCTTGCAATCAACTGTATGGTCAATTATGTAGTTAGTTTTATTGACACTTGTTACAGCATGAAGGTTATTATAAATGGGCATCGGTTACGTACACCGGCACCCTCAAAAACCTAATGTAAATCGATTGACATGCTTTTTAAGCGACCTAGAGCTCGCGTGTCGGTTATTTTGGGCGTAATGGCCGCATTGACGTAAACCAATTCCACAGACGTGGGAAGCTACTCTCAATCCTTCTGTTAGTTGGTCAATAGAGTTTTATGTATCGCATTACACTTTTTCATTTAACTGTACAGTTGGTTATATTTCATGAAATTCTTTTATTTACAAATAAGAATTGTTTGAAATTGTTTTACCTAGGCACTTTATAAGTTAAAGTTGTGATAACGTTTAACAAAAGCCCTTGTAGTGTATAATTAAATATGAAATCAAGTATAATAGTTGCAAAACTCATGACTCAAAAATCTCACGTTACATGATTTCTTTCATTAATGTGGAGATATTGTTGATTATCAACAAAGGTCGTCTGAATGAAAACAAAAAGAACGTAGACTCATTGTTTTTGAACAAAGCGTGTGAAAACACAGTTGAAAGTGTATATTAGACGACAGGACAAAATGAAGTCTGGGCGATGGCTAAGTTACAGATGCTGCAGATGATTAAACATTATATATGTTGTTTGTTCGCTATGTACTTGTATGAGCATCTCTAAAAAAGTTTAACAAGAGTTGTTGTATGTTGTTTATTTATGATATGCTTTGTTATTGTGATCATTGCCATTGTATCAGAGAATCTGTGGGTATTTAAAACATTATTCAATTATGACTAAGTTTCAAATGTAACGAGTAGAAGCAATATATGTAGTTTCATGTGTTGTTTCAAAATTCATGAACATGTAATTATTGTAATTCGAAAGTTAACACTTAACCGAAACATACAAATACATGTTTCACATTAAGTCGTATGAGTTATTTACTGCCTTTAATTATTTTATAGATCTTTTAAATTTGTCATCGTTTCTTTTTAAATGAGAGCGTAGGAAAAGGTTTCCGTTTATTGTTTACACCATTAAGTAATGCTGATGATGTTTCCTTAATGACGTGACAAGACGAATGCTTTGTTTAGACTTGTCTATCGTCATACACCAAACAAATCTTAGAAAAATAATTATTAACGTTGGTTTGGAAACATAATATTTTATTGTTAATGTATTAACATGTATGAATTATAATGTTTTTTTAAAGTACCGAACCTCAATGTTGTATAAGAAAGATTAGGGTTAGAAAAACAAATGTTCATGTTATTTGAACAGAAACATCGTCCACGAAATCGTTCTTTAACTATTACAATACATATTATGGCTAGTAGAAACGACTCCTTTAGTAATGGATACATTTTAATTTTTTATTTACCTTTTTAATCAAAGTCTGCCTTATTACTCGTTATTTTTAACTCAATTCCTTATGATTTACGCTTTAATACTACTAATTCTACATCTACATACACTGATATTATTCAAAGGGGAATGAAGACGCATTGATTTCTAAAATGTAATAAAAAATAAGTAAAGCTTTTTGAGGCTTTAATTAAAAATAATGCACCGTTTAATTCTATTTTGCTAAATGATATATAGTCGGTGCCGGTTTTCGTTTATTTCTGAATTGGTCGGAAAATATTAAGAAGTTATTTCGAAGCTAGCGTTTTTCAACGGGTTAAATGTGTCGCTTACAAAGTATAATTTACCCATTTTATTGGTGTTCCATTGGTATCTTGTAACTTCACAACGGTTACCATTTAAAAATTCAATTAGATGGTTCTGTGTGACCAGTCTGTCGGGATGCAATTATTTGCTTTGCGCAAAAGCGGCAGGGAGTCGAGTTTCAACATCTGGTTCTGAGTTTGATTGTAGAGAACTTTTAACCATTAAATGGTTTACTTGTACTGTATATTCATACTTATTTTTGTATTCAAATAGTAATTTAATGTTTATTATTATTGATTTAAGTGACTCATGTACAAGCTAAAAGAGTTCCAAATCAAATTGAAATCATTTATCTAGTACCTTTAATGGCACTTTTATGTGTTTCTGTACGAACTCTATCTTCGATATCATGATAAGGTGAGTTCTATAAAATTTAGATTGGTGGTTTGATGGAGAAAACAAATCAGGCCTTAAACTATTTTTTATTGCAAAAAAACACTTTGGAAATTTAAGTAATTTAATAAAACAGCACAATTTTGTTGCAAGTGTACCGTCATTCGGCGACTGCAAATTTGTGTTGGCCCATGTGAAAGTCGTACTGGGCTGTGGCTGTAGTAACACAAGAAAGTCTAGCGGCACCGAAATGACTTCGGCCGCATCTTGAGGACTGAACTGGAGTAGTAGGACGGATTAGGATAAACCGAGTCAATGGCCGGGTCACGTGGCTATTTGCGTCCCGCTCCGAGTTAGCCGCTTCGCCCCTCCGCCCCTCCCGTCCTGCCTCTCCTTCCGCCCTTGCCTAAACTACCCGCGATCTGCGACTCGCTTTATTTTGGTAGCAGTTCTGTTTATGTTTATTACCACATGAACGTACTGTATATACATGACATATTAAATCCTGTCAATAATTTCAAAACTTTCTTACAACATCTCGCACTTGGTTGTCGATAAAAAACTTTGGTCTTCACCGAACAATCGGAATAATCATTATCTTTCTGGGTTAGTGTGTTGTAATTGTAATTTTTACACATCTAGTTTTTGACAGTGATGCCTCAAAATTTCGATAGAGTAGGATCAATTCTTCATAACTACATTTTCAATATACCTATCCAGCCGCGTTGTACAGCCGACGCCCTTTTCCTGTTACATTAAA
Source organism: Parides photinus (assembly GCA_018247975.1). Lineage (NCBI taxonomy): Eukaryota > Metazoa > Arthropoda > Insecta > Lepidoptera > Papilionidae > Parides > Parides photinus. Next base: position 5,771 of record DWHU01002384.1, read on the forward strand.
TTATTGTAGGAAATATAAGTTTACATTTTAGTTATTGTTTTGTACGAGTATTCTGCCTTTGTTAATTTATTTTTGTTCTAAATTATTGATTTCACAGATGTTTATAAAAAGAAACAAAAATTAGAAAGTATGAAATGGGTTATAATTTATGTAATCGATTTTCATCGATTACATAAAGTTAATTTAATTTTAATGATATTACGTGTTATCTAACTAATGGATGAGTAGAGCAATTTGTAAATAATAAATAGTCTCGCAGGATACCTATAGATAAGAAGGCTAACGACCTGCGAAACAAAGAATTCCCATAGTATCAGGTTGATCAGTAAGCGATAGAGTAAACAGAAGTGGTCTTTTTAGAAAGGTAAAAGAAGAAAATGTATATGATGAAAGAATATTTCTTTCAAATCATAAAGATGGCTTGTTTAATTAAATTTGTGTTTAACTAAACAAATGTTTCGTTACGCATTCGCTGTAATTTCTACATATAACTTATAATATAATCTTAGGACTATAATTAGATGACAACAGTTAGTAGCACTGTTGTTTCTGGCTACAGCATTCGATAAAGGTTTGATAAATATATCTGTTCTCATTCTATGTTTAAGTATCAGTTAGCTTTCATTAATACATCGCTCGTCGTAATTATTTGTATGAAATTTGTAGGAGATCGCGGGAATTTGCCAGAGCTGGGAAAGGTAATGACGCATTGTTGTTTGAACACAATCCACCTTCTAATGAGTAAGAGGACTACGTACCTCACGTATCACATACGATCATTGGTTAATGTTTACTGTAATCATAGAACCCTGCCCGTCTATTCTGCATCTACTACTCTCGTTTACAAACAATTTAATGCGATAATGTATTTGCTGCGATGTAGTAACTCGTAAACTACTAAAAACTCCTACTTGTTGCGTTGTATTTTAAAACTTTTTACTGCTCGTTTTAAAATACTGCTGGTAAATGTCTGTTTCCAGAAACCGTCTAGGTAGGTACCACCGCAGCTCCTATTGCTGCCGCCACACAGTAGTGTGCTAATATTGCTGTGTTCCGGTTTGAAGGGCGTTGTAGCTAATGAGATTACTGAGGTAATGAGACTTAACTTCTTACATACAATGTGGTGCTATGTATACCATTGTAACTAGAGCTATATCTTTATGGGCAGGCGTATAATTTTTCATCACGTGAATCTCTTGCTGGTTTTGTAGCTTCAATTACGATGGCATAAACGTCATTGTAATATTTTTATTACTTTTCTTTAAAGTTTAATATCATTGCACAGTTATTTTTACTATTTGAAGAAAATGAGACTTGTGTGTGCGAATGTTTGTCAATTAGTGCATTGCCTCATTGAGTATGACATATAAAAATATGAATATTATTGTACAGTGGAGCTGTATACTCTATATGGGCTTAAGCGGCGAGTGGGTGGCGGACGGCCGTGAGATGTCGACTTGCACGATTGCCCGTGCCTCGCCCCGCTCATTGCAACAGTATAACTAAATAATTACCCATTATAATTTCCATATTACGCTCTCATAATTAAAATTGTGTACCTCCAGGTTACAATGCAATAGGCTCGACGGTCTGCTCGGAGCATCGGTTGCGAAAAGCGATTCGTGGTTCGATGAATTTCTAGTATTTTTAATAGGTTCGTTGCGCACTTGACACATACGTATTGTGCACGACCCTCGGGGTGAACGTTCTGCCCGGAGTCGTCGACATGGCCCGATAATTACTGTCGCAGCGGCGGCGTCTACCTACGCCTCGCGCGCCCTCCGGCCCAGCAGCTGTCCCGGTCCCGGCCAGCGAGAGACGGGTTTATCTCGAAACATTTATAAAGTTATCATTCGCGTACTAAGTGGCTAGTTAACAAAACGGTAAAAGGTAAAAGTGAAAGCTGCGAATATTAACCGTGTAATCCTTTACATGGTTGCGTGCTACTCGCCAACTGAGTAGCAGGTTCTCAACACAAACCACAACCAATAGGTGTGTGTGTATAAAGAATTTTGGGGTATTAGGTCGTACGTTTATTTATAATTTCCGCGAGTAACTATGTAACTGTTATTTAACATAGCGTAATGAAATTAACATAAAGCTTAGATTGAATGTTTTTAAATGGGCTGGTCATCTTGGCTTAACTGTTACAGATGGTTTTCAAAAGATATAAACATGGGAGAATAGAACAAGAACGAGAAAGTTGCTAGGAATAAAACATTATTAAATTTGGAAAATAAATACTAATGTTATATCTATTCGTTAAAACAATTGTTTTCTTTAGGCATGAATGTCATTTATATCTTAAACTGTATAGCAAGATGATCAGATGTTTCACCGTTATTATGTTTTGGAACATTGCGGGACAGGAGAAAGTGTTTTCTTGAATTTTGCCTTAAATATATTCGGTAAACAAAAATACGTTTAAAAATCAACGTGTGTTCATGTGAAATGGCTGAACTGTAGTTAAGAAGTTGTAGTATCAAATATTTACTGGGGCGATCCCTGAACAGTGTTTGTGACACGAAAGAGTAAAAGACGTTCGTGGGATGAATGTATGATGACTCGTGTAAGCTGTTTTCATTTCTGATAAACGTTATATAACATTATATAACAGTATATAGAATTTTAACTAATACAGTATTGTGGTAATTTGATTAGCAATGATTTAAAATGTTTCAAAAACTTTGTTCTATGTAAATCACCAGCACTAACTCTTAAACAGTTTCGGACGATATTTAAAATCTATTTTAAAATTAACTCCTTCATTTCTGACAGGAAGTTGTTAATGATGGCGTTGTATTGCAAGTCGACGGCCGGACTCCGTAAAGCGATTAATTACAATTGCCTCATCAAATAAGCACCCAATCGCAATCGATTTGTCACTTGGTTATGCTTCCAACTTTTTATGGAGAATATTTGCGTTTGTTTAAAAGTATTATGTAATACCTGATTTAAATACCTGAACCTATTTGTGAAATCATTTAAATGTACTGGCTTCTATAGTTTGAGGCTTTATTATATTTTTGTTAAAAGTACGAGAAAAAGATCGCTAGCCAGCTTTTTGTGTTTTGAAGTGATGTTCGTGAATAGAATTAAATAAATGCTTCGATACAAAATGTTGACCATATTTAGAAACGTGCTTCTTTATTTCATGTTCTTTTTGCATAAGACCCTTTACTGAAGTTGCTGGAACGACTGTATATAATTGGGTTGCGTGCAAGCATAAGAAGTATAATAGTCCAGACCAATTAGTCCACAAATAAACATCAGTTCAATGTGCCTATAATACTTCTTGTATAAAGTTTTACTTATTCTTTTCTGTGGCTTAACCTATCACTTAATATTAATCAGCTTCATTTATTTAATGTTCAATGATAACTATTGTAGATGAACGTAATAGTTATTTATGGTATCAATGAATCTGCCATTATGTTATTAGGCAACAAAAATTTTTCGATCTAGCCTTTGGCGCTAATTATAAAATACTTTTTAGTTCATAGAGCTTTTTATATTAATATAAATATTTAATTTTTGAAGGGTCTCATGCGATGCTTGATTTTCTGTTCCAGGACCGTCAAATGATGTAAGCCTTGATGATAGTCAGCCGGGCGAACTGACTCGTGTGCCCACGCTGCCAAGGGTGAACGATAATAGGACCAATGTCCAGGGGGATTTAAATAATAAAACCTGAAGCTTACGTTCCATCCACCGTCCAGGGGTCTACTTACAATATAATGTTATAGGACGTGAATCAGTCGGCACAGTGATGCACTATACGATTCATGGAAGATAAATATTCTGACTAAGTAAACATAGACGTCAAACGCGTAAATGTTCCGGCGAAAGAGAATTTATTTCTATTGTATAACGATAATGTTTCTGCGTATGTTTTGTACCCTAAAACTCTTTACTTAGCAGTACTAATTTAAAATAAAAATTAAGGAAGTAAAAATGCATTAATCTTTTTTGGTTACATAATTTAATTGTCATTTAGGACATAAAATAAAAAAAAGACATCGCTTTCCCTTATTTCCAACACTTACATAAAATCATAATTTAACGTTTAATCACAAATAATACTATACCGTGTTTAAATAGACAGTTGTTTTTTAAAAAGTTACAAAGACCAGTTTTGTACTTAAAAAAAAGTGAAACTGTTAAAAAAGTATGCAACCAGAATTAGTTCATTTAGCTTTGTAGCAGTCGTAATGCATTTAAATAAATAAATATCTTTGGACAATTCACACAACACTGTCTAGTCCCAAAGTAAGCAGAGTATATTCGCTTGTGTTAT
>DWHU01002385.1:0-10067 GCA_018247975.1 Parides photinus
TTCGGCATTATCCGCAAGATATCGACGTCGCGGAATCAAATTGATGCGCATAATCAATGAGCTAGCACAAACTTCTTGGACACATGAGATATATAACATATGGAAATCTAACGTATTGTAGCCTGAGAGGCTTCAAAAAAGTTTTTGAGCTATATGTATATTTGCAGACATAACAAGAACCTTTAATTTTGATTTTAATATTGATTAATAATATTATTTAAATCGTAACGATACATACGGAATTCTAGAACAAGATGAAGAATAGTAACGAATTAATAAACTAATTTATTTTCTATAGGAACTAGTTATTAGATTTTTGTTCAGCATTGTGTGAATAATAAATTGAACGCTAAATAGCCTTACTTATTCATTCGCTTTTATACAGTATAACTGCAACGTTAAAATAAAATAATTTTGTAAAGGTCTCTAACCGTTTCCAGTCAAGCGCACCATATTCCAGTACAAGTAGACATCTAGTTCATTGCCTACAACTTGTATGAAATGCGTCGAAGCGACAAAACTATCTCGATATAAAGATAAGAATATTATATTTTACTCACTGCATAACATGGTAAGGTTTAATAATATGACAAACAAAAATCTTCAGGAACTTTTAAGATGCTGTTCCATCGACACTTCTTTCAAGTACTAAAACTTTCATGAAAATTGTAACCACAATCATGTCATGTATAGTTGAGAATCAAGAATCTTGTGAGTCTTAAATGAACGAAAAAAAATTATCCAAAGATCGTACAAGTAATTGGAATAAACACAAATACTTTTAGTAATACTGTAACCTCCCATTGTTCAGAGACAGTTAGATCACTATATCAATACATATAGAAAAGTATAACAATCGCAAGAAATTATCAAGTAACAATCAAAGTGAAGTTAGATATGGCATCTCTTATTGATGTCATGAAAGCAATTTTACAAAATGAGGTTGGTACATAGGTAAGCGCAGTAGAAAAACCTTTACACCTTCTATCCTCTATTATTTATCAAATCAAAGGGAATGAATAGTAGGTAATTTTACTAACGATTTAGAATTTGTCTAAATATAACACAATGTGCTGAATCCTTGTCATTTAAGATGATATACGGGTACCGTATCGTATCGACTCATATGTCGTTAACTCTGTGTTTCACCTAACACATACCAGAAGAGTAACGTTAGACCTGACCTAACGTTAGAGTAATTGCTGATATAGACACTGCAGTACATAACAGACCGTTCACAGATATGTGAAATCTTTTAAACTGAACATATTCGGGGTACAAAGATACTTCCTGACGCTTCCTTCACGAATAAAGGTCATTATTACATTACAGACGCATAGTCATTAAAAGTGTAAATACTTTAAAATAGTAAAGATTTTTTCAACACAATAATATCTAGCATATGGTAACTTAAGATGACATGCATGCTACACTTATACACTGTTTTTTTTTCAATTGATATCATAATTAAATTTTATTGTTGAATAGACTATTATATACTGACACAAGACAGCACTTCGGCGTAACACTTTCCACTTGCTTAACAGCCTATTTTATAGCAGCAAAAGGATCGCGAGAAAACAACTTAAATGATATTTTCATAAAAAAGGGGAAACATGCCATGCAGTTAATTTAATCAGTTTATCCTTGCTTCAAAATGAGCGGAGATTTAACTTAAGGATGGAAAAATAAACTCGAGTAACAAGAACAGAATTTATAAAAACGGTTTATGAACCCTTCTGTGTCGGTAAAACATATATGTAGGTATAGCACAATACATGACGCATGTTTTTCATAATTTCGTTAAAGTTGATCACAATGACAAAAGCATTGAAAAGATGAAAATTTTAAAAATATGTATGATTTTATAAAAATATTGTATGTTTTAACTATAATATATAAATGAACAAAAATAGTACAACGACAAGCAATACGCATATCCCTTGTCTCGAGTATGTTCAATCACGGATTACTTTTAGTTGGTTTCGATCTTTACATTGGATTAATTTAATATTATATCGTTATACAACAATATTCTTGCTGATGAAGAGCCTCTCCATAGATGCTGCATCGCCTGGGACGATGGATTTGGAGTCATGAACTTACCCAGAACCCATAACCCCCTCTCGACCGCATCGACTGTATCCTCGGGAATGAACTAGTCACTACGCGAGGATCCAAATAAAGTTGCAGGAGCTGCTGACTTGTTCAGGTTGAACCCTACTGTCGCCTGCGGTAATCCAATTCGTTGCCTCTTCCGCCATCATTCGTCGTACCGAAGTCCATCTTCCGCGCCGATGATGCCGTTGAGATCTTCACCGGTAATCGGATTGGAGTTACCCCGGTGAAGATCAAAAAATGGTGCTTTGATCACCCCAGGGCGGATTAATGGTTCGTCAGATGCCGAAACCAAAGGCAACTACACATATGTACTATACCGTTATAGTACATATGTAACTTCATAAATATAATAAACCCAGTGTGGTTAGTTATATTAGTATTAATAACTAATAACTTTATCTTGCTCCGATTGTTTAGTAAGGCTCTTTGAAACAATTCTTCTTGAGTAAACATCAACAAAGTTGAAGTTGTTAACAAGATGTTGGAAGTTGCAATAACAAAGTTTTTTAATTGGATTAAAAAAAATACTGAATAAAAAAACGGATAGATATAATGTTAAGTTTTCGAGTTAATACTTTTGTATTATAATTTTATAGAACTCTCTTACTTGAACTAAAACGATAAATACTTTTAAGCGGTCATCCATCACCGATACGGAAAGATACAGAAAGTGCCTTTCCACCAGTAATTGGATCGCCAATCTCTTTTACTCGACGCTCGGTATTCAATGTGAAATATTTTATGGTTATTAACACGTCGGATTATCCTCCACTTGAACAAATAATAAATATACGGTCACAAATTCATTCACAACTATTATACAACACCCCTGAAATAATTAAATACTAACGACTTTCGCTTTTCTGCAAATAATGCCCGAATAACTCGTGACAGAAAAACCGCCAAACATTCAGACCTTTTGTTACGTGTTGCCATTTTCGAAATGTTCCTAATTTATAATTAACGAAATAATTATAGCAACTTAAAATTATACATTTCGTTACTTTATGCTATCGCAAACATTCGTACTATTATTTTTTAATTATACTACATCTTACACATTTTATCGCACTTATTTAACTATTTTAAAGCACTTTTAATATTTTGTATCGCTGGTGCTGCTACAAAATGGTCGAAACAATTGAGTAGTAAAATAACAGAATGAACGCGATAATTTTTTGTTTAATTAAATATCTAGTATTCGCCTAAACATAATTACTCATTACATATTTAGCCTTCATAATTATCCAGTCTACCTGATATACACAGATGTAATGAAAAATATATATATGTATATACTGAACGTAGACTTAATGCTCGTCTTCTTTTCTAATTTGTTAAAAAAAAAATATAAAAAAAAAACATAGTAACCGCGTTTTCAGTTTTCTTTTCTCATGTTTATGATTAGTATGAACAAAATCAATCAGAATACAAATAATTAAACACAAAATTATACAAATAATATTAATTGCAAAGGTTGACGTTTTCGTTACAAACAAAACTTTACCGCACTGTTAAGTTGCAGAAGTTAAACTCAAAAGTGGACTGTAAAATCCTGTTACAAACTTTCACATGTTGGGATATTAATCAAAGTCAGCGAACCTTCATTTGTTTTACTTCACTTGCTAATTAAAACAGCTTTTCGAAAGGACAAAAATGTTTTCTTTCAAACAACAAATTTCAATGAAACGAGCTTCGCGTACGTTTTGAAGACAGTATGACTTTTCTCGTGATGTTCAAATTGTATCTAATCTAATGGCTGAAGACAAAAGACAAAGAAAACATAACTAGTTAATGTTTGAGAAATATTTTCAATGTAAAAATATAATGAGAATGTACAATATATTTTTTCCCTACAATTTTAGGCAAAAATTGTAAGCTTGAATTGTATAAATTGCGGCGTAGGAAAAAGGCGAGCGGAGTTAATGTGTATATATGCGGTTACGATATTAACACTGCATCATTTACTTTCATCTTTACGACTTTTTATCGTAATAATTCAACTAGCTTCAGTGCGTGTCAGATCAGATACAGAAGGTTTACGCAGATGTACCGACTTCTGACTTAGACAAATTAAGTACATACAATTTACAAGAAACATACTTAAAAACCTTATCATCAAAATGTTTTTATACGTATTTGTTTGTCAACATCCAAGAGTTATTTAAATCCCTTTTATTGTATCAAGGGAAATCTTTTTATTGTTACCTACTAAAAACCTCTTAATGATTGTCCTTAATGTTTTTAGGTCACAGGACCTCCGTCCAAAACACAACATTGTCCGCTTTAGTTATCTGTCCACATTAATAATTCACAGAGAGGAAATGAAATACTGATGATGTACAACTGAGTATAGATGTATAGCTTCCTGAATAGCTCGAGACAAATCAAGATAATACGAATACGTGTGGCTGTGTTGATTTAAAATATGTTTGTATCTAATGCTGTTTGATCATAACAATATATCTAAATATATTATGATTTACTTCTGAAACCTATTTGACTGCTGTGTGAACTGTAACGTCGTGTGTATGAAACAAGCACTCCACAGTGTAAATATTTTGTAACATTCGTATGCAGTATTTACATACAAACTTCCCACAATGCTTAACAGTTATAAAGATTGCGTGTGCCTTTTCCCATACTACAATTTGTTTTTTACTTTACGTTTTATAACTGAACTTTTTTTAATTTAAATCGTCTTTTTACAAACGCAATACCTTTTGAGACCTGTCAAGATACTTAGTGGATAATCCTTTTTTGGATATACACTATACAAGAAGAGATAAATGGGGTATACTTTACTAACGATATATAAAGGTTTCTACCCCTGATATGAACACTGAAACTTTGTACATGTATAAGTTAATGACAAACTTGTTAAAGATAAGCTTCACAGGTCATGAACCTCTCGTTCTCGTCTCGTCTTTTGTTACCTTCCTCCTTAATAGAGGATAGTAAGGTCTAGATCTCGGGCCATTTGTTTTGCTTGCTGGGAATTTCAATAGCAGACAAAGTAGCTGGGACACTCTCGGCCAAAACACTAACATCAACACATCGTCTTCTTTATTGGTCCTTTGTATTCTTGAAAGGATCCAAGGTCTTGTCTAATGAAATGTAAGTTGTACATGGTTATATTAAATATCATACATTTCCTTCCTTATTTATTTTCTGCCCTATCATATTTTCAAGCACTACCCACTTCCCAGCTACCTGCTAAGTTAATTAGCAATTACACAGATGTGAGACTGTTATCAGAGTGATCATTTCCGAACCGGTATATTAACGAATAAAAAATTAAGTGTCATAAACTATTTTTTTTATTTTATCCATCTTAAAACTGTCTACTTGTCCTTGTTAATTTTTTCTTTCAAAACAGTTGATTATCAGTTATAACTGAACCATCTATCTAATTTATTGCATTTGTAACTAGCTTAATAATATATAGTCACATAATACATTCACGTAAAAATTATTTTAATTGCTCTAGACACCAAGAATTGTAGGAATTGGTTCAAGTGTTTAGAGTATTCGTGTATTATTCTTGTGTATCAAAATTGTAGATGTCTATCAACTTCTATATGGTTTAATCAACACCATATTTGATAGTGTGTATACATCAATTTACAGATAGAAGTAGGTATAATATAAATATGCATTTTCAAACGTTAAGGATTTTTTTAATGTAGCAAAAATATTCTAGAATTGGAGTAGAAGTAACGACAGACCTTTAGTATGCAGGCGTTTGCCTTAAATTTTACAGTACGCTGGTTAGTACCGTCGTACGATGAACTTGTGTTGTGTGTCGAATAAATTTAAATGCGAAATTGATCAAAAATGATTTACAATTCAGACTTTTCTCATCACGAATTTATACAGAAATAATTTTTAACAAAATTAAATTTTAAATAACAAGATTTTTTAGTTAAGATGCTAAGGGTGCGGCATTTCACAGGCATTAAGGCATTATACCCTTCGTGTTTACAATAAGAGAATAACATTTAATTATTTAGTAAAATACTAGATTCATACGTATTTTTAATATATGCACATACAGAATATGCACATGGATATTCGCGAATGTTATATAAATTTTCAATAGACAGGTAGTTGACAAAGTAATTTTAGCCGAGATTTGTTAATGGATTAACACTGACATACGTCATATCCGGAGTTCAATCATTCATTTAATCGTACCAAAAACTAACTACACTAATACTAATTTGAAACATAGTGAATAATAAATAAGTACTAAGTCATTTTTAAATTAGTTTATAAAACAAACTAATATTATGATACTTCTAACCCATGTACAAAAAAGAGATTTCTGTCGATATATACATACATCATAATTTTTTTCTCGATCACTTTGTAAAAGAAAATTTAAAAACAGTTATTTGTATTCGTATATTCGAACATATATTTTAATACAGCGCTGTAATTTCATAATTTGGTTTCGTTTAGCAGAAACGACCTAACCTACGATAAAGATTTTTTTTTAATTTTAAATTTAGAGCCTGGATGATGTCTGTAATGATTTCGTACTCAAAATACTTCTATATGATTATTATGTGCAATAAAATACTTTAATCTGTTTACTTTTGACACATATAGTCTTATTTTATGTAACGATAAAATATAGGTTTAAGCTGTTTATGATAAATTGGTTCGAACATCATCACTTAAACATGTATCAACTATTTATTTTATTTCAGATCTTTTTGCAGAATGTTATAACCAATCTTTAGGATCTTCGAGTATTTGGTATTCACATCTCATTTTTGCCTATAATGTAGATTGAGTCGTCTCCGCCAAACTACGTCCTATTTAAATACAGATTTTCGTTTACAAAATAACGTAAATAATAAACAGATCGTAGGAGGCTAAAAATTTATGCTTTTTGCATTCCTAGATACATTTTCATTTCCTTAGACACGAACGCAATTTTACGGAAAAATACCGTGAAGTATGGTCAAGCTTTCGTTGCAGGATTTATACGTTTTTCGAATGCTATTATAGACAACATTTATTTGAACTAAATTAATGTTATATAATTAGAGTATTTTACTTCGTTCGAAACTTATATATATAACGTATATTTGTGTACTTCACAAACATTTGCAAACAGCTTATTGTAAACACTGATTTATTATATTTTGTTGTACATTCCGTCGACAGATTTTATTTATCTAACAATGACAAAACTTTAAGTAATGGAGTACCGTCGGACATCCATCACTTGCTAAAACCTCACGAGAAATATAATCTAAGTACACAAAAACTGAGTAAATTTTCTTGGCGGAAATTATTATTAAGCATTTCTTTAACGCTGCGACATCCCAGAGGAACTAGCGTTAAATTTGGATTCTTTGGACTTGTCCATAAAATTATTCTTTTCATGAATCTTTTAAATTATTATACCATTACATCACAGGTATCGCTGCTGTCGAAATTTCTAGTATTTATGATATGTGTTGAGGAAAATCATGAATACCTATAATAAAGTCTTAAGGTTTTTGTCTATTTGTAAACCACAGCTATATTTTAGTTTCATATTTTTACAGTTATGCTAATGGACATTTTTGGATGTATTGTGAAAAGATGGAAGTTACAATTTTTAATAGCTTTATACGTTTCTCATAAACGGACTATTTTAAGGAATCTTGCCATTCAAATTAAATGTACACAATTTTTTTTTAAATACTACCTTCTCTGTATTTGATAATATATTATATATGCGGTTATCATTTAGTGACGACTTTATCGTAAGTTTCTCCTGAAAACTACTAGCTTACATGTAAACTGTTCACCAATATCAAAGAAAGTAATAAACGTCTGAAAAGACAGTTTCCGGAGGTTTGCTTCATTTTAGTCTGCTTCAGAAGTTAGTTGAACTAAATCTCAACATTTGCTTATCGCATTTCGATAAGTAAATTGAACGCGAAACTCCGTTCCGGCTCCACATCTACAATGGTTCTCAAATTGCGCTAAATTTTAAGTCTTTAGAAGAGTCATAAATTTCATTGATCCAAATTCATTGGTAATCAAACAAAGTTCGATAAAATATACAAAACTTTTAATTTTTGAATTAGTTTTTTTAAGAGTCTGTTGTATCTTTTTTAAATATATTGAAGTGAAATTGAAATCAATGAACCAGTCACTAAAACTGCTTATGACACCTAAAATGTGTTGTGCAGATTATAAAAAGTAACATTAAAGCCTAAAAGTTACGAAATTATTGCATACACTTTATATATATGGCATAATAAGTATTTTCCGCGAATTCAGTTCGAAAAAAAATATATAAAAACATGTAAATGAAAATGTTGGTCTCCACCGACTCTTTGGAAAATTGATAGGGAACAATACCAATCGGGTATCCATTTAAAAAATAAAATACAGTTATTAGATGTGTATAAAACAAATTTAAATATAAATCATTGAGAAACTCCTCTAAAGCATGTACTAAACCTATAGCGTCGTGTTAACTTTCAATAAAAATGTTAACTCTTTACAAAGTTACGCCGGAAACAAAGTTTCATCGTTTGGTAAAGTAGTGACGGGTAGTAAGCCGGCCGTCCACTGCCCATAAATATCTACCGTAAGGACATTTACGGCACACACGAGGATATGAGCCGGTAAATTCCTCCCACATAATTACTTAATTATTAATGTCAACTTTCAAAATGTACATACGTTATTATAGCGGCGAAAACATTGAATAAACAGATGAAAGTACTCTATATACTTTACGCCTATTTCTTTATCAAATGTTTTTCATTACTTTTTTAAAAAAAAAATTTTTGTTATTTTAGATAATTAACCAATTTTTTCTTTGCTAAATACTTTGTCAATGGTCTGAAAAATTATGACAAATTAAAAACTTTGTTAAACGCCCGATTGTGGACTCAGCTTATTTATAATTGACTTGTTTTGCTATATAATGTACTAAACAAATTAGATGAACACGAAAACTAAAAATTTATAAGAGAAAAACTAAAGTATTATTTTTATTTATTGACGATTTTGAATAAATACTAAATACTATGGGGCAGTTAGAGACAGTTTTAAAAATAAACAGGAAAAGGTCAAATACAAAACTTTTTAACGTCGGCAACTAGTCATAAATTATAAATACAAATTTTATAACCTAAACTAAACATTTTCACTTTGATATAGTACATGTATTATTTAAAAAATAACTTACGCTTTAACCACACACTCTCAATACAAGTTATTTATTTTTAAAACCAAACCACACGTTTTTCTATATCTCACAATCATAACTTTTTAATGAAATTTTGAAAGTAAAACCGTAATATTATTTATGTGTTAAAACGTTGTAGTTTCTCATTAAATTTAACATATGTCACTTTACACTTTTGTTGGCACTTATAAAATAGTTTATAATAGAATAGTTTTTTTTTTTAATCTCAACAATTGTGACTATGTGACCTGCTAACGCGAAGGTAGAACCGTATTCAGCCAACCCCTAGAGAACACTGAAGATACAACCCGCAGGCAGCACGCATGCGTCAGTGTTACGAATCAGAATTTCAAAAACTGATTAATCGCTTCTCAATAACGTTTTAAAATAGTTTACTGAACTATCACAAACTTTTGATGAAACTTCTCCCTCGACTCTTTATTTTCACCCATCTCGCCTAAAAGTTCTGAAATTATGACACTTTGAATAATAATTACATAAATTACAAAATAATATACATATACTGAATCTCTTACAAGGTTTCGGGTATTTATGTCTAAGAAATGATAATTACCAGTACCTAAATCTTTAAGAAGATATTTTTTAAGGTATGCATAATTCAAGTTTGAAACTTCGCATTTCTGTAACTGTTGGCATTTCAGATCGGGAAGGTGCTTTTAGTAGATTTCCTTTTATTATTTGACTTATTTTCAGCATGGCCTTGAATAAAAATACAGTT
>DWHU01002386.1:0-10066 GCA_018247975.1 Parides photinus
GCGGTGTACAGTGCAATTGCTCGTATTAAAAATCCTGCCTCCAACCTAAAGCAAAATATTACTCGCAGGATGAGCTACTACTACTTATTAAAGCTTACGCTTTTATTTAGTTTCTGTTTAACCGATAGATGGCGTTGTTTCTAAAACTGCATCGCATTATATTATTAAGCTTCTTTTGTCATTAATATTTATTACCAAAAATATTTACCGTTCGTTCGTTAGTTCTATATCTTTCACAAATATTTGTAACTTTTTTTGTACACAGATTTTTTTCTTCAGAATATAACCAACAGATGACGCTGTTAGCTAACAAAAATGTCTGCAGAACGAAGCCGGTATTAACACTAAAAGGTCTATATTGTGTAAATATTTATTAGTCTCCACGAAAGTTATATTCAACAGTAACAATGAGTGTCCCGGGTTCATGGCTGTGACGAAAGATTTGACTATTTGCAATAGTAATTATTGAGATTTAATGTAAAAGTTTTTTGTTACGTTGTGTGATGCAAAGACTTGCGACATAATACAGAGCTATCGTTCAGTTAAAGGATAAATATAAGAAACCACTACGCTGCTTTGGTCGTTGTTGATTTTTTTACCATTGTATTTATGGTGGGTGATAGATACCACCTATTTTAATTTTATCGTCATAACAGAATCGTTGATCCGACTGTTAATATAGGAAAGCTGGACGGTTCTTGATGCTCTTCATTTTGTCTCGTTCTTGGTTGCATCGGTTTTAGTGTCGATTTATTCATTCACACGTGATGGAATAAAGGGTATACAGGAGGTTATGAAATAAAAGAGATCCACAGTTCTTGGCATAGTTGTAATTAACTTTTAATTGATTTTAAGTAACAAAAAAAAAGTTCCGTTCACTTTGATCTATAATCTTAAACGAGAACGCTCTAGATAAAGCGAAACTATATTTAAAAACGAAGAAATTACTTACAAAAATATTGTATTTAAACGTAGCGTATAGTTTTACACCTAAACTAAACAAAATAAAAATCAAATTACAATATCACATTTCTACTTACAATAGAGAGATATTGGCGATCCTAATTCCCTTTAAACCGAGAGATAAAAATAATTCCGATTAAAAAGAAATCTTTGCATGTCATGTCGGATACTATACTTATAAAGGAATCCCGGATAAATTACACTAACAACAATTCGGAAGAAGTACACCGGCGCGTGCGCAGCGCGACGTTGGCGGGGCTTAAAGTAGCATTTGGCTAAACCTGTGACGTCACCGCGCGGCTCCAGCTCGACGGCTTCGAATCCGTATCACATAACCACAACCTAACAATTTCATTTAAAAACTAACAAAATAGTGTCGCGTAGCAAATTATTCAAAAGGACCCTCCGCTCCTTCGCAATATTGCTATCACAATTTCCTTTCACGTATATTAACAAAAAAGTTTTTCGTATACTCCAAAATCAACGGAAGCAGCTTTAAGTACGTTTCCAATTTAACAATTCGAGGCGAATTTCTTTACAAAAAAAAAATTACCGTAAAAAAAAAAGCCCGGAACCGGACTTCTTAGCCGAGGTTCAGACGAGATCCTTACGTCTAATTAAAATTGAGCACAAGCTTTGAAGACTTAAAATGAAAATAACTCATCGTCATCGATTCCCCCAAAAATTACCTCGAAATGGATTCCTCGTATTTACACAATATATACAAAATGCCCCACCAGGAGTTCTTTTGGCCACTCTTCGATGGTTTACACAAATATCATAAACAAATGCTAATAAAAAATGCACTCGACCTTCAAAATCGTAACAAATAAAATGCGTGTTTCGAAAACGACAAAACGGACTCTGAAGGAGGACTACATTTTCTAGAATAGTCGAGACCAAACGAATTCGAGTGTATTAAGAGTAAAGCTAAGTAAAAAAAAAACATAAGGAATTATTCGATCTAAGTAGGAACTGAGTGCAAATGTGATGGAGACAAGAGATCCGCCATTAGACGCGTTAACGTAAACCATGTACCGACACTAGTTGATGTAGAAAAGAATATTTCATTAAATATTAATAACATGACAGGAACTTCTGGATTGTTGGTGGCTATCGTTTCTTTTCAAGACTACACTGAATTAATATTGCCGCTATAAAAATATATCGGAAGAACTTCAGCTATCAACCAGACCACATAAAAACTTATATACATAAAGCCAATTGTATTATGCATTGTTTATATTCCTCGAAAGGCTTCGAGACTTCGGCCTCCACAGCGGAGTGGACCGATCGGAGAGATGTTCGGGTGAGGCCAGCGCCCAGCAGAGGACGTCTATACAGTGGGAAGTCATAAAAACATGTATAATATTTAATTAACAATTGATAGCGGCAGCCGGCCATCTAGACATAGTTCAGAGTATTAGATAATTTTGATTAAAGTCTAACAACGTGTTCGTCCGCGGACGAGCTGATTTTGTATTTCATACATTCATAATACCAGTGTTCGAAAGAGAGATTCTAAATTTTTTTTTTAATAATATTTCATTATTTTTTAAATACTAGTAATACCATCGTAAGTACTAAATAGGTAGGCGCGTCTACATGGATGCAGCGGCGAGCTATTACTGTTTGTCCTTGTGCGAGAGGGAGTGGGGCAGGATGTGGTCGGCGGGCAGCAGCGCCGACGGCTGGTGAGCGTAGTTGCGGATTTGGTGGAGCGATATCAGCTGGTTGGGGAAGGAGTTCGGCTGCTGCTTGCCCTGCTGGAAGTGCAGCGGGTCGTAGAGGTAGGGCCGCGTGGGCAGCGCGCTGTGGTGCGAGAGCCCGTTGAGGTGCGGCGCCATCGAGTTGATGGGCGTGAAGGCGGAGTTGGCGGCGGACGAGACCGGCGGCTGGATGCGCTCGTCCTGCGCCTCGTGCTGCGCGAACA
Organism: Parides photinus; assembly: GCA_018247975.1. Taxonomy (NCBI): domain Eukaryota; kingdom Metazoa; phylum Arthropoda; class Insecta; order Lepidoptera; family Papilionidae; genus Parides; species Parides photinus. The sequence goes on from DWHU01002386.1 coordinate 2,897, forward strand.
GCGCGCGCTGCTGCTGCAGCTGCTGCTCGTGGTGCTCGTCGCTCTCGCGCTGCTGGTGGTAGCCGCTCTCGTCGGACATGTGCGCCGCGGAGTCCGGGCTGACCTTGGGCCAGTACGGGTGCTCGCCGAACGGGGTCGCGGTGGGCGCCGCCGCCGCCAGCGACCGGTTCAGCCCGCTGAGACCGAGCGCGGAGATGGGCGGCCGCTTGTCCGCCCGCTCCGCGTGCTTGTTCATGTGTTTACTTAGGTACGTCTCCTGCGTGTAGCTCTTGCCGCAGTACTGGCAGATGTGCGTCTTTAAGTGCTTAGACTCCTTGTGTTTTGGAATGTGCTCTAAAAGATCTTTCTCGTGGGTGAAGCATTTGTAGCACGAATTGCATTTGAAGGGCTTGTCGGTTTGGTGGCAGCGACTATGGCTCTGGAGGTTGGACAGTTGAGAGAAGGCCTTGGTGCAGCCGATCTGCGTGCACCTGTAGGGCTTGTCACCTGTGTGGGTGCGGATGTGTTGTTGCAAGTGCGACAGCTGGGTGAACTTGCGCTGGCAGATCTCGCAGCGGTACGGTTTGATGCCCAAGTGTATGCGAGAGTGCTGCGCCAGGTACGAAGAGTTCGCGAACGCCTTCGGACATTGGGTGCAGCGGTACGGTTTCGCTTCGCGCAGATGAATTTGCGTGTGAAGTTGCAGGTCTGCCTTCGAACCGAAAACCTGAAATAAAAAAAAATACAAACATTAATTTCTATATTTCCGATGAGTAAACATAACATGGAAAGGTTTAAAAAGGAATTCAATTGATCGGTACAAAAAGGAACTTCAGTTAGGGGACTAAAGAAAACAAACTTTATTCGATACCATGCATAGCAATTAAATATCTACACAATGATATAAAACTTAAATCTGATAGTGAGGAATTATTAAGTGAATATATCAAGTAGAGTGTGCTAACATCAGTTTAAAAAGTAAGTAAACTACATCCATTTAAATGACTGCTTAAAATCACCATCAGATTCATCGGAAAGCGAGTTTGCCCTTGAACGACATCCGAGGGCAACTGGAACAAATCGTGCTCGTTCCGAGTGAAACGACGCGTTTTTTTTTTATTTGTTCACGAGAGGAACTGGCATAAAGGCAGGATACCAGCCTCTCAGCTATTGTTAAGCCTTAATCAGCATTACTTCCTTAAAATCATCCGCGCGATCAAAATAATCATACTTTAAGTACACGCCACCGAAATTTGTAAATGGTAAGTCAATGCCAAGGCAATTTATAATGCAGCTAACATCCGTGAAAACTGTTCGCGCCATTTTATTCACTAACTCATCAGTGCGGTGAGTTGGTTATGGCCTGCAGGGACTCGCCGGATTCGTCTAGGCAGCAGCTACACGTGCCAACGAGCCTCGTCTATTACCGCGGCCCGACTCGCCGCACGTTCAAAAGGCTGCTTCAGTGATATTCATTGTGATATTCCAAATTAGTTTCCGAGTTGAAACCGGCCCGTCATCCTACCGATAGGTTTTATTCAACATCCAACAATGAAACTTTAGGCCACGTTCCTTCGGGCACCGGATTCTGTGACCAACGGAACATGACTCAATTTCAACGTCACAAGCCAATTTCATGAAAGCGATTCGCGCGATTATATCCTTCTAGCCGCAGAGAATAGAGCTCACATTACATCTATGTCCATTGATGTGGCTCGACGGCTTCTGCTTACCAGGAAACAGAAATATAAAGAAACTATGATAATGGCTTCGGACGATTTTCAACTTAAGCGCAATAATTATAAGGATTAAAATCTGAACTCGACGAGGCTGGGTACAGAGTGTACATGTTTACAAGAGCTATAAGATTCGGTAGCACGTCGAATGACTTGACAGAAAATGTGAGACACGAACGCGATTGGACACAGCCTGAACATAATTAAAGTTTGGAGCACTACTTAATGGCATGAGGCTGGAAATTCGAGGTGGTGGCTGACTTTTAATAGGACTTCGTGAAGGATCGATTCACCGAAAAGGAATCTGTGTTAAATTGAAGTATTAGAGGGCCACCATTGTAGCGCACGAGAAATAGCTGCGCGTAATAAAGAACCAGTTTCAGTTGGAATCATTCGAGCACACGTACATAACAATCATAAAGCATAAAAACAAATTCTAAAACACGATAACACAATAAAACATCGAACTAATGTAATTTAGTTAATCTAATAGCATTAGTTATAACAGATGCACGTTAAGAATTAATTGAAACGCAAGAAACATAATACAAAAAGCCAACGAACAAAAAAGGCTAAAAAAACGAGGTGACAAACAGTATACACGAAAGAAGACAGTTAAGACAATCCGGGTACTGAATTTTTAACAACATGTAATACAAGAGATGTGTAAAGAATGGATCAATTATTTTTAATGCAGGACCTGAAATTGTCTCAACGTCTTGTGTAGATTTCCAACCAACCTCGTGGTCGGAGGAGGCCAATAGACCCCACTCGGTTGGGTCGCTGGCGCTTTTCGGCATCCGAAAGTCCGTCGGATCCGATATGGTTTTTTTCCTTCCACGTCTATCACCACCCGGTACCTGGTTAATTTTTGTTAAATTTTGACTCCCGTATGCCAATTATAGAAGGTATATATTACTGACATAACAAATGAGTCTACTGCAGAATCTAAATGAAAGTTCTACACGATAGCCAAATAATCTAAATGTCATGAGAAAATGAAAAGAAAAAAGAAAATGATGGATAAACAAAAAGCAGTTTTTTTAAGTCAGTCTGAAATTAATCTGTGGAAGCTTTAAAAGAGCCTGTCAAATAGATTAAAGAGACCCATGTGTCTACAAAGTATGCACTTCCGAGTGTCAAGATTAGACAAGTTAGCCGGAAGGTGACCGCGGATTTGACAGAAGGGGTCAAAGGATTAATGCGGCTATTAAGCGGGGTCCGTCCAAAGTGGCATATATTAGCGACCCCTGCACAGCTGGGAAAAATAGCAGTGACCCAACTCAAGACTATTTGTCTAGCTGGATGATGTCTAAAGATAGCTACGAAAAATTTTAAATCAGCTAAATTGCGAATTCATCCTTAACTGGAATTGTACAAAGATTGGATTTGTGGATCGAAATTTTGAAGTTAAAATATTGAATGATTGTCTTACAACTTAAAATGTCCTTTTAATGGAGACGAGGGTGGAAAGTTCTCTGAAAGTAATCTGTTCGACCTGCAGACAGACTTTTAAAATGTTTCTCAATAAGATCTTGAACTAGTTAGTAACCTGAATAATAAGGTGCTTATACAATATTTATACATATGTCCTTTTCCCAATCGTACCTATTTTCTTGATCCGTTCTTTTTAAATACTTTCCGATGATTCCTTTTGCAATGTACTAAACATGGTTTTCCCAATTTCGATAATAACTAAGCATTAAAACAATCCAAGTTCTAAATAAGTAATGAGGGTAGATTGTTTACATTTTCTTAAAACCTAACGAATTGTTGGAAGTAAAAACACCGAGGGCAAACAAAAACCTCTGACTTTTTGCTGACCTAAAATTATTATAAATTGCGGGCATGGGAAGGTTTATCTAAGCATGTCAGGGTAAGTCCAGGGGCTGCGGAGATTTCCTCTAATAAGGCGCAGTTTTTGCGAGCAGAAGATTAATTTGCGAAAGCGCAGGGTGGGTGTCCCCGAAATGAATTGATGGTCGTAAGTTTTTGCGGAATGTTTTCACGCCGTCAACTATCTAATTTATTGTTACTTATTTAAAATTTACAGATACGTTATAAATTTGATCTTTTATACACAGAACCCAAATTACGATCGATAGACGTCCTGCTAGCAATAGATCTTTTGTAATGTATCCCACGTGTCCAGTCTAGTGGCTCCCGGGGATTTTTTTGATCTTCTCTAGTAAGATAGTGGACAATCCATAAATTCTATGCGCCATGATAATGAGATCTTCTTGCTGCATCAACGTCACAGTGCTATTCTTTTGGGAATCACCAGTTTTAAGTTTTTTTTAAATACGTCTATATGCTGAAAACATGATAATTTTTAAATCGTGTTAATGATTGTATGTCATGATAAAAAAAGATTTAAATAACATTGCAGCAATTAATAAATTGTTTCATCGGTCCAATGTCTTCGACATATTTTCGATCCAATTAAAAGGGTCCGTAATAGTAATATTGTGCGACTTTTTTTTATTTAATTCCCACTCGAGCCTTTTTTGTCTATGCACCTCGACGACGTTAGCTGGGCTGGGTACGAATTTTTTTTCCATTTCTAGATTTTTTTTTGTAGCACGCAAAAACTTATGGCAAACGCAAGGCGAGATACACCCGTACCAGTTTATAATGTGACTCGCGATATGGTATCACTGGCATACCAGATACTAATTTTACGCTCTAATTGACCGCTACACATGTTTCCGACTAAATCGGCACCGGCAGGAATGGGCGACCGGTTGGTAACGTACGAAGGAAAAAACTACTTACTGTATGTACTATGATTTAGATTGTAATTATAATTAACACGTTTATTATCATTATTATTACAATGACAATAATAATAATAATTTACTTTGTAACTATACTAATAGTCCCGAGTGGTTAGGGATCTCAGCCTCCGTTTGAAAGTCGCGGAATCAAATCGATGACTTTTCTGAGTTATGTGCGATTTAACAATTTTAAAAGGCTTTATCCGCCAACACGCACTTGGCCGGCGTGGTGGATTAAGGCCAAATATCCTGTCATTATGAGAGAAAGCCGGGTTCCTGCAGTGGGAACATATAGAAGGCAGAAAAAAGAATAGTATATGTAGGTTCATATCCATATTAAATTTTATATAGAATAATGGTATAGTGGTATATAGTATAGTGGTTTGTATAGTATAAATGGGTTCATATCTATGGATCATTATAATTAATTTTATTAATACAGAGCGACATCTATGCCTGTGTAAGATATATAACCGCGTCTGAAAATCCTTGCTCACTTTATTAGACATTTGAGTGACAAGGAAGGATTTAAAGTCGGAAGCTTTTAAAGTTTCAAATGCAGACGAGACTGGATCGTACAAACGCGAAATATGCTTTTTATAAAAGTTAAAAATATGATTATTAACATACATATAGTTTCTGTGACTTATAAATAAATATTCAAGAAAATTTTGTACTTGATGATGATGTAATGAAATGGTTATATTTCATTTTCGTTTTAAACGAGTTTTTTCTTGCCTCGGTAGTAAATCACGGCTGCATGTACACGTTTTTTTTTTACAACCCTCTGAATATTCCCACTGTTGGAACTCGGGGCCTTCTCTCATAATGGAAAGAGTTTTGGCCATAATCCACCACGCTGACCAAGTGCGGGTTGGCGGATAAAGACAGTGATATTTAATTTCTTAAAGCGTACATAACTCAGAAAAGTCATCGGTGCGCGCCGGATTCGATCCCGCGACCACCGAATCGGAGGCCGATGTCCCAAACCACTCGGCTTTCACGGCTGTGCTGTTTATATAGCACACATACTATATAAACCTTTAATTCTATGTAAGAAAACATATATAGATCCTTTTCGTAATTTTTGTCCCCACCATCCCCTTTTTAAAACATGCGTTACATACGTACAGGTGTCGCCTTTTATTGCAACGGGTGCATATATAAAACTAATTATAATATATGTGCACCTATTTATACCTTATAAACCTATCGTTCTATATCAAATGAACTGTAATGGTCTATTGATATGAACCTACTCATCCTTTTTCAACCCGCCATTTTTAATACATGTCCATTATATACAGACCTTTAATTCTATCTACGCTTGTATTTATTAAACTAACTAGCTGTACTCTGCGCCAACAATTTAAATAAATTTAAGAAATATAATTTTAAAGAAAAATCAGTCCACAAATAATCAACATGTTATATTCGTTTACTCTGTGGAAAAATACATGCTCATACTGATTTTCATGATAATCGCTTGAACGGGACAGAAGTTGCTACTCTGCAGCGCCACCTGGTGGCGAGTGGCATTAATGAGCATATTATACAAAACTTCTCCGTGGATAAATACATATATAGCAATTTTCATAATAATCGGTCCAGTAGTTTTTGAGTTCATCAATGACATACAGACAGACATTTTTATATTTATAGATTACCATGGTCTATGGATGTGAACCTTTTTACTGTTTTTTATAATAAGTCCGTTACATACACTTTTAATCCAACTACGCCTGCATATGTAATACTAATTATAACGGTATCTAGATATGAACCTATACCTTTAAGAATCATTTTAAAATATGTGCATTATTTAGTCGATAATGCATACACTTGAAATTTATACAAAAATTAAACAAAAAAATTATTTTTCTTTATTGAAACCATTACGTACTTCTATATGTTCCCACAGGAAACCGGCCTTATGTCATAATGAGAAAGTATTTGGCCATAATCCACCACGCTGGCCAAGTGTGTGTTGGCGGGTAACGCCAGTGATATTTAATTTGTTAAAACGTACATAACTCAGAAAAGTCATCGATGCGCGATTCGATCCCGCGACCTCCGAATAGAAGACATGTTCCTAACCACTCGGCTATCACGGCTCCTATGAGTGTATAATATGTATAAAGATACCAAAACCAATATGTTTCATAAACTAGTGAAGCCAATTTACAAAATTTTAATTTGTTTACGGTCGCAAGCCGTGATAGCCTAGTGGTTACGGACCTCGGCCTCCGAATCGGGGGTCGCGGAATCGAATCCAGGTCCCGCACTAATGACTTAATTGAGAAATGGGGAAAGAAAAAAAAAATTGTTTACGGTGAAGTATCTGTCGGCCAAATGTCCACATAACGGATGTGATAGATGTTAATCCTATTATTAAAGGTTCGAGGCTTTACTATCGTCATGACCTACGAACAGCTGATCGTTTAGCGATGTCATTAGTTAAAAAAATTACTGAACATAATTCCTAAAATAAACTGGTATCATTGGATAGACATGTCACCAGACGGTGGAATTTTTAAATAGTTTATTTGCATATTATTAATTGGTTATTTCACGCGTCGAAGGCTGCGTTATCTCGCTCACGTCTGTACACGTTCAGGTAATCCATAACTAACCGACTAATTTAAATATACACTAATGCATTACAATACAATAGGTAC
>DWHU01002387.1:0-10065 GCA_018247975.1 Parides photinus
TTCTAATATGAATTGACAATATGGGCTTATATATGGGGTGTTAGTTGTAAACGTTTTCCTTTCGAAACCTCAGTCTCGTATATGAAGGTAACAAGTTCCGCCGGCTGCAGGTGACAACGCGGCACTCGTTGAGCCTAACGGGACATACACCATCGCATTCTTGCGTGTAAACCCGGTCACACATATATATGTGCGTATCACTGACAGGAGTATTTTTTTCAATTTCTTTCGTACACAATATGACGAAACAGGGTGATCTTACAGTAAAATTACAAAGGCCAGCTTAACAGCTTAATTCTAACCTTAGCGGTGAGAGATCTCAGAAGTGAAGATCAATCTGCTGCACTGGTTTGTTTTTAAAAATATGATGTTTGAAACAGTTTTTATGTTGTGTTTAATATTGGAAACAAGGTTGTTATATCTAAAAATAATAAGATAATGTATATAAATTGATGCTGGCTCAGTTAGTAGGAAAGTTAGACTTTCAACACGCTGTACATCTCAAAGGAGACTTCCGGTGAAGGAAAATATCGTGAGGAAACTAATATGTTCCAGGAACAACGGCTTTTGTGGATTTGGATTGCGAAACAATTGGAATACTATAAAGATGCAAAATCTTTGTAGTGTATAAACAGCATTTAGCCATTCAGGGTTTAATGGTTAGTTGACATAATTTTAAAAACACTAAAATCTATTTGTAAAGCGTTCATGCTAGCTAAGGAGAACTGGTTGAGGTAACGGATAAGTTGAAAGGATTATGTCTGTGAATTCAACATCCCACCAACTCACACATTGTCACTTTAATGATATCTGAATGAATCTAGATAATAATTTCAAGTAATTAAACACTGCATGTGATCACTTTTATTCTGTTACTAGGCTACGCAATCTACTGCAGAACGTACTCTGATTTTAAGGTTATGTCAATATTTAATATGGATCTACTGCAGAAATTCCAACATAACTTTACCACCATGAAATCACAAAATACGCCAGCATTTAAAAAATCCAGACAGTCCTTAACGGTTATCAGTTTCGTTTCAGTCCATTCACATCATGTTCTGTTTTGCATATTGTCCTATTTAGCATAATAAATTCGGAGGTACTGACTCGTTTCAATATTTTAATACGGTGAAGAATACTCCCAGCCGGCCAAGGTCGAAAGTTTTAATTATTTTTCAAGAAATTATAGTATTTCTCAGACACGATTATGCGATTCCCCTTTTTTTTTTACGTATGACTGTTTTCCTTTTCACCGGTGTGTTTAAATATTGCTTTGAAGTATTTCAAATATTTATTTTTAATTTATGATATGTTCGTTCTATACATTTTCTTCTGTAATATTATCAGTTAAATTTTTCTTTTAATGGAGAGGCACCGTTACAAGAGGTTGGCTGTCAAATTTGCAAAGTTGTGTCTATCCCGAGGTATGTGGGACTCGGCTTCAGCGACAGGAGTCAAGATTTTTTTCGACGTCCTCTAACTTCAACTTTGCCCGTCATAATAATTTGGAGTAGGTGATATCTGTCGAGCTGGACACGTGTCGAAGATATTCAACTTTTTATCTATTAATAGTTTACAACAATATTTAGGCCTGGACTCGCTGGAGAACTTAACTATTAGAAACTTTTTGGGTCGGACTAAATCGAAGCATTCGTCTATAACACCACATCTCCAACGCTTCCATTCGTATATTGGTGTCCTCTTTAAAGGCCAGACCAGGCCTCAGAAGACCAAGCCCCATAAGCGCACATAAGTATGGATCAGATACAACATCTGAGAGTACGTATTCTAAGCTTAAGGTTGATTTGCTGACAACACGAAACTTTAATAAATGCTTTGCCAATTTCTTTCCGGATATTAATCTCTTGTTCAGATTCTCATGCTTCATATCTCGTTTAAAGCAACATTTCTTTACGTCTACTTCTGTCGATTGTCGCAGGTATGCAGCACGCTGTAATATACGGTAACGAGCCGTGGGGGCTGCCGCTGTCGGAGAAGCTGCTGCCGCAGTACCTAAAGGAGCTCGGCTACAGCACGCACCTCGTCGGAAAGTGGCACCTCGGCAGCTACAAGAGGGATTATCTGCCCTTGAACCGGGGGTAGGACTTCTTTGTTACATATTTGACTAACGTCACCGATAAAGCACAGCCCGGCCGGCAGCGCATGTATCATTCTCTACATCGTAACTTCTAAATAAAAACTGTTCTAAATATCTTTGTTCTACTGCAAAACGCATGACACATTTTTTTTTCTTATTTCCAGGTATAATTAATTGTTATATTTTGTGTAGATATCATTACAAATAGTAGCAGTGTTTAATGTATAAGCAAATCTTATTTCTGGTTACAGATTCGACACCCACCTGGGCTTCTGGACGGGCAGGATCGACTTGTACGACCACACCTCGTTTGAACACGGTTCCTGGGGCTTCGATTTCCGTCGTGGTGAGTTACACTTAATATCCGTCATATGGTTACTAGTAATTTAAATAATTTAGATTACTAGTAACCATATTCAAATCTATGAAGAAAATCTAGGGCTGTATAAATACTCCTTAATTTAAAATCTTTTGAACAATTTATAGAGGAAAAATCATAGGATAATTTAGGCGCCAATGTTCAAAGTTATGAGAAGCTTATGTTTAGTAGAAGACTTCGCAGGCTGATGATAATGATTCAAAGTTGGCTGTAAAATGATTACATACATCGTTAGCACAGACTGAAAACTTTTCCTAAATAAATTTACCTAACCTATTTATTTATTTCGCAGGTTTCGAAGTAGCTCATGACCTATTTGGCGTCTATGCGACTGATGCCTACACACAAGAAGCGGAAAAGGTATACATTAAAATTTTTTTATCTAAATTTAAAGATTTGAATGCATTTGCTTCAATTATTGTATGTATGTAGAGTCTATCAAAAATAATATACAATATTTGTAATGAAGAAATTTTTAAATTGTCCACACTATAGGACATGATTTATATTATTTTTTATTTTATAATATAAGTAGTACATATAAATAAAAGAGATTAGAATATTAAATAAGTACACATACAGGTTGATGATAGCTGATAAAAGCAAAGAGTAAGAAAGGAAATAAAAGAAAAGGTCATTGTGACTTGTAGCATATGATAGCATAACTAATATAATAAATATAATTTAATATCACATTACTGATTACACTAATGCTCATAGACCCGCCATCGCCCTTCCCCAGCTGATCCGCGCACACGACACCAGCACGCCCATGTTCCTGGAGGTGGCGCACTCGGCGGTGCACAGCGGCAACCCGTCCGAGTACCTGCGCGCGCCGGACGCGGCCTTCGCCAACTTCTCCGACATTCCGGACCTGCAGCGCCGCAAGTTTGCCGGTACGAATGCAACACGCTTTGTTAGTTGTTATTATTAGCGCCGAAATAGACATAACTTACGTTTACACAACATTGTAATGCGCTCATCGCTTTGATTCACAGATACCCATCCGGTTGTTGAACCAAAGTAGCAACCCGAGCCGAGGTTCCCGAGGGAGCCCTCAAACTTAGCTACTAGTAAGAGGCTTAGGCTAGCACCTTCCGTGCTCTGCCCCCTCAAGTCCGGTGTTACTCTTAATTTTCTTTATAAGAGAACGAGTGGAAATCAATATCCAAAAAAAAAAATAAAATCTCAGCTGAGCATAAGCTTCCTCTAAGGTTCTGCGCTGCAATCATCCGGCGACTTACTCGCCTTCACCAAATCGTCATTCCACCTTATGAGGGTCTTCGAGAGCGTTCCGGGCGAACGAAACCGGTTACTTAAACGGTCCTCGTCTTATTAACCACTAAGAGAATGCCATAACGGTTTCGTTTCCAAAAAAAAATAGTACAGTTAACAGTCAATATCAGTAAACATCGGTGTTGAATTTGTAGCTATGCTGTGGAAGCTAGACGAGTCTGTGGGTAAAGTGATGAAAGCCCTAGATGCGAGAGGGATGCTGAAAAACACCATAGTACTGTTCACAACAGACAACGGGGGCGCGGCCGCGGGGTTCAACAACAACGCCGCCTCCAACTATCCTCTCAAAGGGGTGAGACTGAGGTTCATGTACAAATAAAATAAATAAACTACCTACTTAATGTTTCCATTGCTGGGACTTGGGCTCATCGCATATAATATGAGAGCTGTGGAGTTTTATTACTTCAAGTGCAGGTTAGCGGATAGTTCCCAGAAAATGTCGGTTTCCTCTCGATATTTTCCATCATCGAAAGCTTAACTTCAGTTGGTATCGAACCAGCGTCTCCTCGAGACGTAGATCGCTTGCGACCGCTTTACAAATTGGGCTACCACGGCTTCATATATATTTTATATTAAAACAGGTTCAAGTCTTGTTACATTACTTTATTGAACTTTAGTCATGTTAAGTAAAGCCTGCTGTTTTAAGAATGTAGTAGCTATAGAAATATAACAGGTAATTGCAATTTTTTAACATTATAATTTACTAAACTTATTTATTAATGTAACATGTATTGTGATGGGTTTATAGGTTAAAAACACGCTATGGGAAGGGGGAGTACGTGGCGCGGCGGTGCTGTGGAGCCCACTGCTGGGGAACGTCCCGCGCGTCGCTAAACAACGCATGCACCTAGTGGACTGGCTACCCACGCTGCTCGCCGCCGCTGGTCGTAATGACAGGTTCCAGACATTTTATTTAAATAGACAGATATTACATACAGTATTTTTAAAAGTCAATTCCATAGATAGTAAAAGTTGTCTTAGACCACCACTTACGAATTGTGGACACTATTTTTGTCTCGCCTACATGGTCCCTAGTCGAGTCTTAAGCGATAACCTCCATTTGTGAAACGCTGCAGTATTTTAAGAGGCATTAAAGTAAACCACTTTAATCAAATTAATGTAATAATTGCTGAACTTAGGGCAGTAGATACACGAACCTAGAAAACTACTGGGGGTTTCATTTGCAAAGGTCTCCGCTCATTCATAGATCATCTTTAATATAAGGTTTGGATTACCGGTACAAATCTCCAAAGCATGTTGGGAGGTTAGTCTTTTATTAGTGTACCTGTCCAAGACTTTATGTTCCGACAATGAAATTTTTACGTTGTTTTACAGGCTATGGAATTTGTAATATGTTTATTATCGGTTACAACAGCGACGACTACATAGACGGTGTGAATCAATGGAATGCGCTGTCAGGGGACCTCCCATCGGAAAGGACGACGATAGTTCACAACATTGACGACATCTTCGGGAGCGCCGCCATTACTGTTGATCAATGGAAACTGCATAAAGGTTAGTTTTTATTACAGGTTCTCAGACTTTTTTCCTAGATCCCTTTAAAAATGTTGCTGTGCCGGTTGATCAACTGAAGCTACATTATTTCTACCATGTTTCCAAAACTCACTGAACTGAATACAGAATATGCAAGATATTACAAGTAAAAGTCGCTGAGCTTCTTAAAATATTATCAGGCTATATTGATAGGTGAAGTTAAGCTGACAATTTAGTTTTTTACCATCGAAAACTAATAGATTTACGCGGATCTGCGTAGACCACCTTGTAATCTTTCGTGGACCTCAGGGCGTCCACCTGAACCACTTCTGGAACTAAGATTTTATATTGATCGGAAAATCTAGTGCCTTTTCCTATAAATAGTTCCATCTTAATCTCAATAAATAGTTGCAGTATGTATAAGCTTCTGTACTGTTCAAGGTACCAATTACAACGGAGTATGGGATAATTGGTACGGGCCCAGCGGTCGCGAAGACTCGTACGATTTGGAGTTGGTACGAAACAGCAACAGCGGACAAGCCATTGAAAAACTCGGTCTTTTGCCCACTAACGACAAAATACTTGCTCTGAGGTAATTATTATTCACGCACATAAATTATGACACTTTAGCTAATTTTTGCATTTGTATATATATATTATCCGCCAGCCCGCACTTGGCCAGCGTGGTGGATTATGGCCAAAACTCTCTGCATTAGGTGAGAAGGCCCCGAGTCCCAACAATGGGAACATTTAGTGGGTTGTAAAAGAAATGTATATAAAATCTAAAAATTCAACATTTCAAACTTCATTGGCATTTTTTTATTTTTAGAGAAGAAGCGACCTTAAAATGTAATTCAAGCATAGAGCCTATAACTTGCCAGCCGCTGCATGCGCCTTGTCTCTTCAATATAGAGGAAGATCCCTGTGAGATACGAAATTTGGCGGATATGTAAGTAATTTGCAGTATGGTATGGGCTCAGATAGCCGAGTGGTTTGGGACCCCGGCTTCCGATTCGAAGGTCGCGGGATCGAATCCAGGCGCGCACCGATGACTTTTCTGAGTTATGTGCGCTTTAGGAAATTAGATATCACTGGCTTTATCCGCCAACACGCACTTGGCCAGGGTTGTAAAAAAAAATAGGCTCAGAACCTTAGTCTGTTCCCAAAAAAAAAAAATATGCTGTGCCACATTTTGCTCAAATGCCGGATCCCTTAAATTTTATTCAACTTCAGGGTATAATACGATCACTGATATCCAAAAAACCCTATTTTTTCAGAGAGCCAACGATTTTAATGCAAATGCTGAACGAATTGGACCAAGTGAACCAGACAGCGGTGGTGCCGAACAACCGGCCGGGTGTTGAGCGTGGTGATCCCAAGTACTGGGGACGAGTTTATACCAACTTCGGTGACTACCAACCGATGGAGTACAGCGCTAGTTATGCGGATGTCATGTTTAAGACTGTGTGAATTTTGAATAGATTTTAGATGAAAAAAAGTGTGATATAAAATGCCATTAAATGAAACTTTGTTCATCGCATCGTAAAGCTTTATTCTCTTCTGATGTTGACGAAATAGACAAAAGATAAATTTAAGTCTCATTAAACAAAGAATAATCAAAAGTTTTTCATTAATTAATCAACATTTTTTTCTTCGGCAGTTTAATCTAAGTCTAAGTGGTGCTAAAATATTAATTATTCATAAAACAGACTCTCTTGGTTTTGACCCCGGTCTTCAAAATTGATTTCGTAACTTTTTCCACTTTCCTTTTGCTCTTCCTCAGTTTTTCCTTCTTGAGGACCTCCAACAATGACATGTCTTCCGTATTGCTTTTACAGGAGAGTAGGGCTTTTTCGTACTGCTGCAGGGTCGGATCCTTTTCTGCGGGCTGAAATCTGACTGGCTCCAACAATTCACCAGGATATGCAGCTTTTTGGAGTGTTACCTAAATTTGAAGTAAAACATATTATATGGTGTTACTTTTTTCTTGTTATCTGGGACGGAATATTCAAAACGTACTTTAATTCAGAGGAAGTTAGGATTGCGTGGAGTTTTGCAATCGCTTCAACCACACACCTACAGTGCATTAAGAACACTAGGTTTTTCTATATTTTAAGTGATAACAGCCCCACACTGAAAGCATATGAATCCGAAGACCCTTTTAGTCAACTATCACAGACTGGATTTACTACAGGATTAACTTATCTTCAACGACAAAGGTTTTAAACATAAATTTCTAACTAGTATGATTTTGTGCTTCGTATAAGTGAACACTACACATGCACTAACTCGTATTTACGTAGCGTGATGGATAAATGGCCTTGTCTATTTATGACAACAAGTCAACAAGCTTACGTTATCTATAATGAAAAGTTTGGACTAATGAAAGTTCTTAGTGTAGTATTGGTGATGACTGTTGAAGACGCAAAGCAGCACACGAACCACATACAAGTAAGAAGCATATAACGTATCCATATACTTTCACATAAAACTACCTTCTCCATGGGGTCCAGCATCGCCCCGACGGGATCGTGGCGATTCTCTTGGCTCGAGAAAGTCTCTTCTAGTAGTTGATCCGCAATGCTATCGTCCCCCATGCTCGGGAAATGCTTCCCCATAACCTGCTTCAACTTGTCCATGTCTACCAATTGCGATGCGTCCATGCTGATCGGCAGGAGAAAAAGTTTATAAGAAACATAATTGGGCGACGGACACAGGCGTGAGGTTTTCGTTAGAGCAAAGATACCCTTGGCATCCATAGACTCTTTTGGCGGAAATGAATGAACTGCACTATACTACTTACGCCTCCTCTAACACCTCACTAATTTTAGGCATTTAATTTATTGTGTACATAGACGCATGTAAATGAATACAGTTTTTAAGTATTACATCTTTGGCGGTACATCGATTTTGCCGAAGTCGTCGAGATGCCGGCACAGCGCCAAGTTCTGATTCTCACAAGCAAAGTAAAAGTTGACCTAATATCACGAAATAGCGAATAAGTATCTAAGTTACCGTCAACATAAACGATATTATAAAATATAAGAATAATAATTTAATTTACTAAAACGTTAAATATAGATATATGTTTTCTAATGGTAAATCTATACGAAATACTGTTTAGGAAGCTATCGCTGCAACGCATATTTTCAGTTGCCAAAGAGTGAGTGTAAACGTTAATCTGTTCCGATTTGAAGGACGTTGTAGCTAGTGAAATTACTGAAGTAACGGGACAGAAAAATCTGCTTGTCTCGTAGATCAAACTAGCTAAGGCGTGTCTGAAGCAAGACAACTGTTAAATACTTAAAATGTCTCAGCCTTTGACGTTCGTATAACGATCGCCATTGTAGATAATCATTTCTTAGGTAATACATTAGTTAAATGTTTATAGATTAATCACATAAATGGCTACGTGATGGCTCAGTTTATAGGAACGTGTATCTCGAAGAGGCGCTGGTTTGATCGCCACTGAGTTTCAGCTTCCTATGAAAGAAAATATCAGCGTGATAGGTAAACAGTCACAGGTCTCCAATTGTAACAGAAGGTTACTAGTCTCAGCAATGGAAACATTAAGTGGGCTGTTAAATATTGGTGTGAGGTCCAAAGGACGCTTCGCTGGCAAGTATATTAATCTGTGTAATGTGTTGTGGTCAAGGTTCGCTCACTCGTCGTACTCCACAACGCCGCAGTGGTGCAGCTGCCGCAGCAGGCGGCGCGCGTTGTGTGGGGCGGCGCCGAGGTCCTGCAGCACCGGGCAGCTCACCGTACCGCGGTCCCAGCACCACACGAGCGAGCGCCGGAACATACACAGACTCTACACTCACATATTATTATATATTTTTTGGTGATAAAGCGCACTAACCTAATAACTAACATTACACACTTATTTTCAAGATCTGCGTCATATTTGGACAAGAACATGAGCGCTAGTATGTCGTACCACTCCTTTGCCATTCTTAATGAAAAGGACGCGCTAGATCTTGTACGTATGATACAGCCTATCCAAAAATCAATGGTTTTAAAGATACAATTGACAGCAAATGAGCTTGGTATACATTTACCTCTTTGAAGCGTTCACACCTATGTAATTATAAAAAAGCCTTCACTGTTTGATAATACTTATTGGATAGGAGATAGGATAACGGCACGAGATATTATATTGCATAATCATTATAATTTTGTCGTATTGGTTTTCACTACTGAACACTGGTCTTCCCGAGTTTATATGATGATTAACTTTACCTATGACATCCAAGGGCCTAGTCAATTGAAATCGAGTAAACTAACTTCATTTGTATATGTGGCATAGTGCCTTACTATTTGCTTTTTAATACTGGACTTCCAGATTATATTTCTGGTCGATATATTGAAAAGTTTGGCTGATAGAAGACTTATCAAAACCGGCATGGCTAGATACCACTATCATGTGAATGGTCCCGCTGTAAACAGAAGAACTAGAATGTGAAATGGGCACCTTTAACATCGTCGGTCTCATTGTTACTCGACATCTAGTAAAATTGAGGGCTAGTCCATGATTGTTAAATATTAATTTATACCAATGACATATGCCTAGAAGATGTATGTATGGAAGATGAATGCCTGGATCGTAGCAAATGGAAAGAAGTAGTCTTTGCCTACCCCATTGGGAAAGAGGCGTGATTATATGTATTTATGTATGTATCAATGAAGTACCGCCTCCAGAGTTTGGCGTCTAATGTAGTAGCGGCCCGAGCCGAGGCTTCTGAGGAAGCCCTCGAGCATTGCTACATAAAAGGGAGGTTACAGGCCGGGCACC
>DWHU01002388.1:0-10061 GCA_018247975.1 Parides photinus
TCGATTTCGATCAATTACTCAATTAAAATTCATCTTAGTTTTTAATTTTTGTATTATATATTCTACTCTACCCTACCTACCCTAATGATCATCAACGACGTAATTATAAATTGCAAACTCAATTCTATAACAGGCTCATTCTTATAACCTAATACAAAAACCTACCACAAAGTATTACGAAAATTATTATACACCACAGTTCCAATTAAATAAATATAAAAGTAAAAAAAAACAGTTTTTATCAAGGTCATTAGTAATCTTAATAATGTTGCCATATTCAAAATATTTTTATACATATTTCAAAGTTAATATTTTCAACGATGTTACAATCTCGGTTTACAGATTATATGAAACCAATAATTTTAGCAGCTACAACAGAATACAGAAAAAGATTATTATTTTTGTACACTTGTACCAGTTTTTCGAACTAAATTAAATTTATTCTCGATCTAGCCCACTGTAACAACGAATAGATAATATCTAGCTCTGCTCAAAAATTACTATGTTTCAAAGTAGAATATATAAATATTTCTCTTTTAAATTTTAGATGATGTTAACTTTAATTTTTACTCTTTTGTATTTTAATTATCATGTTTTTACTTTTAAAATTTTTATATGGCTCACGTTGTGTCCATTTTACGTTGTAGTTTCAGTTAATGGTCCTAAATAAATAAATACACATCAATGAAAATTTAAACTTATAACAATATCGTTCGATGGACAGTAAAAATATATTGTTACTTAGAACAAAAGTTTCAATACAATAAACCTCTTTCAAGAAATACACATTAAAAATGGCAACAATTTCTTTTCCCGAAGTAATGATAAAAAATGAAAAATGTTTCGCGTATCTGAAAGCTTCTTTGGACGATTAATCTTTACGTAGACCCATTGTTAATGTTCAGCCGGGGTCAAAAAATATAAATTGTACCATGAACCTACAATTATTTAAGGAACTTTCGCAATAGTAAACATTAACGAGCAAACATCACTTTTCAATGGTCATTTTTAGAATGTAGTTATAAATAACATTAACCTTTCTACTAAATTTAACTAAAGTTGACGAGGTATTTTTTTTCCCTTATTTCGTAAGTAAAACCTACTTTGACAAACGAACTCTGAAGATGTAAAACGTAATACATACTTAAAATTTATTATTTTGTCACCATCAATTAAAAGATATTATAAATGTCCACTTTGCTTAATATTTATTTTAGCTTATTAAGGCCCACTGCTGATTAACGGTCTCCTTAAGAAGGCAAGTTAATTATACTTGTAATATTAAATATACATGAAAGACGATTAGATGAGGATTAACGAAGTGGTGAAGACCTAAGGAAAACTGGATGCCCGTAGCAACAAACCTGTGAGAATATGTTCAATAATAAATGACTAAATGCTGAAATTATGATGGACTTCAAATCGAGCCATTTTATAATGGTATATATACAAATTCTAAAACAAACAACAATTGTACTTCGGCGAAACCATAGAAAACTAATAAGAGAATTGTTTTTATTTAATTCGATAAAGTAACAAGAAGAACTTCTGTCCATAAGAAAGTGTCGCAAATTTGGATGATATACACAAAACCATATTATTCCCGTAGCCTTGATAAAATTTGTTGTCTTATTACACCAGTAATATTTGCCTCATTAATGTTTGCCTCGTGACGTAAGAGTTCGGTATACTACTGTACTAGTAGAGTTGTAATTCTGTATATTTCTGAATCCGTATTAATTCTTAGTTACAACAATAACTAATGCAAGTTAAATACAATTTGTTAATGTGAACTAAACTACAGCGGGAATGTAATTGGCGGCAAAGTACACAAATTAATATTCAAACCTTGTGCAACCCCGCGCCATGTGCCGTGTAGGTTTACCTGCGTTATCTATTAACGCACAGAGATCAGCACTGACGTGTTAATGCATCACATAATACCTCATCTCCCTTGTCTACGGACATCTCATTTCTTATCATATATAGCATTTTTATATACACAATTTCACATGACATTTCAGCCGTCGCTAGTACTAGGCCAAATTACTCCTGCTCTCATGAGAAGGCAGATTTACATTACAAAATTGCTAGCCAGATGTGATCGAAAAAACCAACATTCAAACTAAAAGTAGTTTCTGTAACTAAACTACCCCATGTAAGCCTAACAAAACTTATTCAAGTTTTTTTTTTTATTTTTTTAATCAAGTACCTTATTTTAATTTTTTTTTTTATTTAAAAACTTTTTGTGCTAACACGAATGTGGACAAAAAGGTGGACCTTATCAACTTAATCGTTTTATTATTCGTTTTGACACATCAAATCTAACTTTATTTATAAAATGTTCTAAAACATAACAAGTATCTATTTGTTAATACGGTTTATTTAAATTTACTATACATTATTTTTTTTTGTATACGTAAATAGTTATTAAGAAGCGGAAGGGTGATTAAAAATAAAAGCAGATTAACTGTCTCAACAATTTATTTCATGACCCGTCGTTGTCTATGCATGTATCTAAACTAAATTCTGTAAACATTTACGCATATATTCCTTTTTGACAATCACTATATTTTTGCACCATCTAAATTAACTTATTCACAGCTTTAAGCTATCTACAATACTATTTAACAGTTAAAATGGAATCTATAACAGGAGTTGAATTTTCATACCTGAACAGAATAACACAACTTATTGTCTACAGTATCCTACTATTTAATGTTGCTCTAAAGATATTTTACGACTTTTCACCGAACCTAATAATATATTATCTGTGGAGGCTGTGGTTGAATGTTGCAACACGTCCTCCTTACTTTGAATTGAATGATAGTCGTTCATCTCCGACCACGTAGGGTCGGATTTAGCTATTCTCTTCCGTTCTTTAATTTTTGTGTACAGTAACACTGAAACCATTACGAAAAACACCACAAAACCTAAAGAGCAACCAACAATAAGCCCCATCCTTCTATTAAGAATACTTGAGAGATGAAATGTTTTATTTGGCTTTAATTTAACTGTATGTTTTGTGAATGTGTCGAAAGTAATACATTCGCTTGAAGGAGACTGAGAAATTAAAGTAGCTGCGTAATGTCGGGTGATGTTATACGAAAATCTGATATAACTGATAGATGTGTTGGTTTCAACAGCGTCTTCATCAATTATCTTAGCAAGATAATTTTGATCCGAAGTTAATACACATACTATATAATTCTTGCTTGACGTTAAATTTGATATGATAGTCGACGTTTCTGTTTTATCCAAGTATCTGTACGTGACCTGAAAACATTTGAACTCGCTATAGCTTTCAAAGAAACTGATTTAAATTTATCAAATGTAGAAGCTTTTGATACTCACGTCTGAATTAACATCATCGTCATAATACATTATTTGTAAAGACTTAACAGCGGTGCGGTTTCTGATAAACCAGGACACTGATACAGAATTGTCTTTATGTTTATCGATTGATAATTGTGTTACAGTTGGAAAATCGCATTTCTCTTTCGGATACTCATCGTTTAAACACGAAACGGCATTCGAGTCAATTATTTTCGGATGATCTTGTATCCATGTCCACGTATTATTTCTTTGGCAGCTACATATTATTATATTATCTGCAACAAATATAACAGTTTCCAATAAAACCCGTGCTTATTATAAATTAAACTTAAGTGTCATAACTTCGATTATTATAAAATATTTACCTTTTATTGATATTTCTTGTATATGACTCTCAATCGTTGTGAACAGTTCAATGGGTATCGTTTGAAGTTTATTGTGTTCCAGATCTATTTGTATGATTTTATTCAAATTATTAAATGCGGTTATTGATACGTATTTAATATTGTTGAAACTTAAATATAATACTGTAAGTTCTTTTAAATTCGCTAAATCTTGATTAAGTATATTTTGTAATCTATTATGTGATAGATCCAATAATTTTAGATTACCAAGGTCTTCAGTGAACGCTTCCATAGATTCTATGTTATTATTGGATAAGCATAAAGCATTCAGTTTTATGAGACCACGGAAGTTGCTGGTTTTCAGATGTGTGATTTTGTTAAAGCTAAGATCTAAGTTCTCTAGGATGCTTAACTTCGAAAACGGGCTTATTGATAGTCGCCTTATTTTATTATATTGTAAATATAAATGTTGCAAAGTTGCAAACGCATCAAACGTCACATCATCAAGGTTAGATAAATTTGTTTTGCTAACGTGTAATTCGTACAAATTAGATAAAAGCGTGTTATTGTTATTACTAGTATTCAGTAAAGGCCACGATGTAACCGGATTCTTACTTAAATCCATACTTATTAACGAAACACCGTTATTTTTGTGCGATAATAAAAAATTAAATTGTACAATGTCGTTGTAGGAAATATTAATGTTTTGTATTTTCGGAAAATTTTCGAATAATATTGACGGAACACTATTTAACCTATTAAAGCTAATGTCTAATTCTAAAAGTTCCTTAAAAATTACTTTTTTCTTCATTGTAATAGTTTGAATTTCATTCTTTCTTAGAATTAGATGTTTAATTTTTTTCAGTTTTTCTAAACCGCTAAATTCTATTTTCGGTAATAAGTTATCCGCTAAATCTAATGTTTCTATGAGTGTCAGATTAGAAAATGTATTATATGGAACATAGTCCAAGAAATTGTTGCTAATATTTACTTCAGATATTGAAGTGTAAGATTCAAATAAGTTAGAGGGTATCCCGCTAATGATATTTTGTGCTACATTCAAACGAACGAGACGCTTATTGTACGTAAAAGTGCCTTCATGGATATGCTCTATATTGCAATGTTCTAAAACTAAAACTTCTAAAAGAGGAAGCTGTGAGAATGATTCAATCGGTAAGTTATCAAATATGTTGTAAGAAAGTGATAAGTATTTCAATCCGGGAATATCGATATAAATCAATTCATTAGATTTTATAGAATTGTTTTTTAAAGAGAGATGTTTAAGATTGTTCATTCCTTCGAAAGTACCATTTTCAATTTGTTGTATTTCACAATTGTCTAAATATAATGAACTTAACGGTAACCCCTGCTGATATAGAGTTTTATACAGTATTTTAAGCGGATTATGAGATAAATTTAAATTTCTTATTTTTTTCAAATTATCAAATGCTATATCGGATATAAAAATAATTTTATTGTGTGCTAAATTCAAGTCCTCTAATTCGTAAAGACCTACGAAGGTATAGTTAGTGATATTGCGCAGTAAATTTTTGTGCAAATCTAAGTTTCTCAGAGAACGAAGCTGATGGAAAGTAAAATCATCAATAATAGATATTTCATTATTAAATAATTCTATTTGTGTTAAATAAGTCAGATTAGTGAAAACGTTTCTTGATAAAAATTTTATATGATTATTCGTTAAGCTGAGATGATAGAGTTTTTGTTGATAACGAAATGATAAACTTTTAACGGAAGAGAGTAAATTAGAATCAACGTGAAATGCTAACAGAACCGAAGCAGGCTTTGGTAGTATATCATTTATTTCGAGAAGGTAGTTATCGCGTAGGTTGAGGTACTTTAAATACAACATTTTAGAAAAAGTTTCCGGATCAATATTGGTTATTTTATTATTATTCAGGTAAATATCCTCTGCTTTTGTTAAATTATAAAAATGATTTTTTGATATGAATTTTATGTTATTATTATTTAAACGGATCTCGTTTATTAATATTTGATTACAAAATGAATCATTTTTTAATTCCATAATATTATTATTGTCTAATCTTAACAATGTTATATTACTATTACTAATAAACATATCGTGTGGCACTTGAGTAATATAATTAAAGTCTAAACGTAATGTAGCTAATTCTCCTAAGTCACTAAAGCTCTTACTGTGAATTGTATGAATACAGTTTTTGTTTAAGTGAATTGTAAGTATTTTAGTAGAGTTGAAAAAGGAATCAATTGGCACTTCCAAGATATTGTTGTTACTTAGAAATACTTGGGTTAACTGCGGCATATTACAGAAAAGGCCATGTATGTGGTGCAAGTGATTATGACTTAAATCAATAAATTCTAATTTCTTATTATTTTGAAAGAGGTTAGTGTTTAACACTTTTATTCTGTTATGACTCAAATCTAAAGATTTGAGCTGTACTAAGGAATAAAAAGCGCGGTAATGAATATTATTAATGAAATTAAAATGAAATGATAACGTTAACAGGGACGGACAAAATTTAAGGCAGTCTTCTGAAACAAATTCGAAATTATTAGAACTTAAATCTAAAAATTCCAATGACGTCAAATCAAAATCGTCTACTGTAGGAAAAGAAGACATTTCGTTCCAAGATAATCTCAAAGATCGAAGGTGCCTTAATTTTGATATAGCTAATATAGGAAAAGCAGTGAGATTGTTTTCACTTAAATCAATTTCAGACAAGGTTAATTCTAAGCTGGAAAACGCAGAATCTGAAATATGGCGTAACATGTTCTGCTTTACGTTTATTTTCATTAATGGAAGACCGTAGAAACTGTAGCTCGGAATATCCTCGATGTGATTAGATGTAAGTTCAATTGAAATCAGTTTAAGCAATCCGGCAAATGCTTTTTGAGGAACAAATTTAAGTTTACTTGACACAATACTTAACGTTTCAAGGCACAATCTTAGTGGCATAAACGTTTCATCATCTATATCCCTTACGCCCGTTCTAGATATATGTATATGTTTGATGCAAACGCCTTGCGGCACAAAATGTGGTCCCAAAACTTCTTCGTTATCATCAAGATCATTTATGGAGAGGGAGTGTACGTCAACAATCCTCTTCAGTGCATTTTTTATTTGTTTTGTATTTGAATCTTGGCAGTCGAGAAAAACAGCTGCAAATTTGTCCAATTATAGATTTTACTACTAGAAAATTAGAAAAAAAAAACAGTTTTACTTACAATTTTCAAAAGTATAACACGAGCATTTATTATTTCCTAATAAATCGGAACATCCCATGGTATCTTGAGTTCGGAGAACGGATGGTAGAACCAGCAATAATGAAACGATTTTCCATACATCTCTATCATGTTGGTTTTCCGTCAAAAATAAGAGATATATCATAATTACATAATTATTCACTAGATATTAAAACTCCATAATAAACATTATCGTATATCTGTAACAAAATTATATTATCCATTGAATTATTATTTTTCTTAATTAATATTATTAAAAGGACCAAAGTATTTTAAAGGAAATATACAAAGCTGTATTAAAATAAAGTAAACATTGTTATTGCGAAATATAAATATGTAAAAAACAGTTGTCCTTGATATGCACAAAGCTAACCTAAACGTTAACAAACAAGGAAGTGTAAGTTTGTAATTGTAACAATCACAAAACATCTAAACTACAACTTACCTGAATGAGTTTGTAGCGGAGCACATGATTCTACATAATTAATTTCAAAACATAGTTTATTCCGTAGCAGTTAAAGTTCATTTTCGTAACTTGAATCGGATGCAAATGCCAACATCGACTTCCAGTTATATTTTATGCGGATTTTGGACGTGCATGCGTTTCGTGTGAACGTGTACGTAAGTTTAGAAGTAGTTTAGGCGATGTGGATACAGTAAAATATATTGTTAACGCAACACAGAACGCTGGAGGTCATTAGAAAGCTCGGGTGAAGACTGCCGCGGCGGCGCGCGCTGTGTAGGTCACCGCCGCGTTGTTGCGGCACCCCCGACCCACTATTATTATACTTTTATGACGAATCGGATTTTGCCACTCGAGCTTTGTGTGATCCCGCCGCATAACACTTTATCTAACATTCATAACTTTCTGTTTTCGATAACATGTTGCAGTATTCTAAAATATATAGCGCTGAGAAGATTTTATTTTATAATATAAACAACCCACTTAAAGGTTCCCACTGCAAGAGCTTGCAACCTTCTCTCATAATAAGAGAGTTGTAGCTTTAATCCACCACGCTGGCCAAGTGCGTGTTGGCGGATAATGCCAATAGATAAGTCTATAATAAATAAAAAATCAAAAAATCCAGACCATACATTTCATTATTGAACATAAAATAAAAGAGTATAGATCGGACTGTAAAAAATTATCAAAAAGATGTCAATACTACATATTTATGTATTTATCTACTGATTGTCCTACTGCGCTGACTCCAAATAATTTGGGAAATGGCATTTTCAAGATGATGACGACGTATGTATTTTTCTATACAGATCTTAAGAAATGAAAATTATAACTATCACCTGATTACTTCAATGACAATGTTGCTGTCAAGCTCTTAAAACTACATGTAATAAATATTTAAAAACGTCGCAACAAAACGAGAATATAGCGTGTAATATAACATACCCGAAATTAATTATAATGAATAATTATTTCAAACTATCATTTATAAAGACTTGAAACTATAAGCGTGCTTAACAAAGTGCGCGGTTTTAATTGGAAATGTCAGACTCTACATATAGACATGTGAATATACTTTTACATACGAGTACATTTAAGTGACTACTTCATATATTATAAATATTAAAAAAATTTATATGTATGTAGGTCACGAGGAACTAAATACTTTTGTATCGACCATAAATAAATATGAAAAAAATTTATATAGACGCCATCTTATTTTAAATTGACATTGTCAAGGCATTACAGTTATATTTCAATTAACTCCAGTGTTAAAAAAAATATTATTTAATCCTATCCAAAGCCCTAATAGCCGAGTGGTTTGAAACCTCGGCCTCGGATTCGAAGGCCGTGGGTTCGAATCCGGCGCGCACCTATTACTTTTCTTAGTTATGTACGCTTTAAGAAATTAAATATATATGGCTTTATCCGCCAACCCGCACTTGGCCAGCGTGGTGAATTAAGACCAAATACTCTCTCATTATGAGAGAAGGCCGAGTCCCTGCAGTGGGAACATACAGAAGGCTGAAAAAAAATAGCCAATGACAATTTTATTCGTTTCTCAAAATCCCATGATTAATTAAATGTGACGTTTTTAACAGATATAATATATTGAATTTGAGATCATAGATCAGTTAATTTTATTGGTGTGTATAACGTAGAGTATTTTATCGCAGAAGAAGAGACATATTTTATTTAATAGCAAGGAAAAGAGAAAGTGGTTATTCGCGACACTGGCTACTTAATTTATAGACTACTACCGCCACTTCGTAATTTAGCGGTTACGGGTTTTTATCCTGGCGGACTTATATTTCCGTTGTCCTTAAACTGTTTTGTAGAAAGGAAACCCGACCCTTTATCACATTTAAGTGCTAAGAAATGTTTGAAAGGTACATAGCAAATACTCTAAATGTTTATATAAACACTGCTTTATTTATATTTTATGTATAACCCCATTTTCATTCGTACACATATCGACGTTTTTTTTTATGTTTATAGAATACTCTTGTTTCGTTTTAATTTATTGTTTTAGTTTCACAATCTTATATTTCACATAATTTTTATTACTCCTCATAATGACGGTGATGGGGTTGCATAACCGAAAAATTTTAAGGCTCTGGAGTTAATTTTTATTTTAAAGGATTATTAGGCATTTTAATAAAATCCTACACACAAATTCAAAGGCAGAGATGGAGATAGGCCAACACTTCACCGAAGCTTCTTGTAAATTTAGCTCGTTGCCTCGACCCCAGACAGTGCATCTAGGTCAGTATACTTGCCCTCTTTTACAAATTGTGGTCATAAAAATTAAAGAATTTGCTATTTTCAGGGGTATCAACAGTTTTTTACTACTTTATAAACATTTTAAAATTCAGTTTCCGCGCATTCGAATTAATCATGGCGAACTCTCGGTTTTCAAACGTCATGATATTGAAGAATGCTATATTTATAGCTTGTCAATAATTTATAATCATAAACCAAGACTACTCTATTTACGATCTATGTTTTAGAGAATCTACAATAAGTTTTTGATTCATATTCGTATATTTTCTAAATACATTAACAGCTAGTACAGAGATGTGATTTTCTTCTTTTTTACGTATGCATCGAAGCATGGAGAGTATATAACATTATAGTATACAGCACGACCTTTATTAAAGAAGTAAAAGAAAAAT